>CAUJNA010003821.1:83983-128983 GCA_963377175.1 Effrenium voratum
CACACACACACACACACACACACACACACACACACACACACACACACACACACACGCACGCACGCACACACACACACACCCACACGCACACGCACACGCACATGCACACGCGCACGCGCACGCGCACGCACAGGCACGCGCACGCGCACGCGCACGCGCACGCGCACGCGCACGCGCACGCGCACGCGCACGCGCACGCGGCGCGTGCGCACGTGCACGCGCACGCGCACGCAACCGCACACACGCACACGCACACGCAAACACGCACGCACCCACGCACACGCGCACATGCGCACACACACACAAACGCACACACACACAACAAACACACAACACACACATAACACACACGCACACACAACACACACACAAACACTCACACACACACTCTCACACACACACAAACACACACACAAACACACACACACACACACACAAACACACTTGGATCGGCTGTGTGCTTACTAGTGACTTAGCATGGTTATGATGGTTAGCTAACGACTTATAACAAGTTAGCTAAGTAGTTAACTAAGTGTTTCCTAAGTAGTTAGCTAAGCTTGAATATAGACTTTAGTCAGCACTCAAGCTGAAATATATAAGCCCGGGAAAGTTGCAAATTTCCTTAGTGAGCAGCCTTCGAAGCCTGACAAGCACATTGAGAACAATAGGAAAAGCCTATGAAGGCTGAGCCAGCCTGAAAAGGCTGACAGCCCCCCAAAGCTGAATGCCAGTGTGTAGCCTGAACAGGCTGACAGCACATGTCTCAAGCCTGAAAAGGCTGAGCCTGGCATGAGTCAACAAGACAGCAATAAGCCTGGAAAGGCTGACAGCCGATGCAAAAGCATTGCTGTTTTGCAAGTTGGCCCCGTCATGCATTTCACGGCCTGTGGGCCCAAGGCGCCAGCACCCTCAGCCCATCTTTGCTGGGGCAAAAGGCGACAGGTGTCAGCAAGTCTGCTGTTTGCACCAGAACCAGCTCACCTGTTTCTTTGACCAAGGCTGAGCAAGTCTTTGCACAGTATTCCACAAGAGTAAAGGGAGAAACAATACTGTACACAATACTGCCCACTTGGAAATGTAGGGAGATGGCTGCAACCTCCCAAGCTTGGCCCTGCTGGCTGCCAGCCATGAGCACAACATCCTTTGCCTGACAAGAAGCACCAGTTCGCAGCTTGGCTTGGTTGCCCACATGGATGCAGTCATCAGGCATTCCCATGCCCAAAGTCATGCGAATGCGCAGGGCCAGCTTCTTGTTGGCAGCGCGAGGCTTCGTTAGGCACGCACCCTGCTGCCACTGCTGGAACACTGCGCTGTGCTTCAGTGAGTGCAAATCATGCGCAAGGACCTCCTCCAAGATGCTTTGCTCATAGACAGACAAATTTGTGGTGGCAGTGGCATATCGGGAGCATACTTTGTGCTTTCTTTCCAGTGACCAGCAAGAGGGCAAAACGCCATGCAGCTGCAGTGATGTTGCTAGATGCAACAGCCAGTGAAACTTTCGTGTCATGTAATTGGACCAGCCAGCTTCCTTTGTTTTTCGCAATGCAAATTCCACTTGCTTTTGAAGGACGGGGGGAGCCACTCTGTCAGAAGCTTGTAGTAGCTCCAAGACCCGATTCATGCTGAGGAATGCTTGGCATTCCAGCACATGGCTGCCCTTGGGCACGAACACATGCGCGGCCAAAAAAGCAAGAAGAGGGCATAAGCTCAGTGTTTCTGACGCGCTGCACTTGAACTTCTTGGCTTCCTTGTAGCTTTTGACCTTCTTGCTTGAAAAGAGCTCAGGCAAGGAGCCAGCCTTTTGCCAAGTAGCCGGCAAGGTCCACAGCTTCAAGTAAGTCTCCATACTTTCCCAACCCAGTGTTGCACACAGCAGGTATATCATTACTTGCATAACCCCCTGTGAAGCCATTGCGTGCATCCAATCGTGGCACCACTGGCTGATTGGCTGCAAGACGTTCTGGTCCAACAGCTGTTTGCACAAAAAAAGGGAATGCTGGTTGTGTGTGACTCCACACGCCTGCTGCCAGTCATCAAATGCTCTCTTGCTCATGGCCGTCTGGTTGGCAGCACACCTCTGGTAAGCCTGTAGCACTTCCTGGTTTGTTGCAAGCTGACATTGTGAAAGGGTACACACATCAGACCCGAGCATGTCATTCTCATCCTCAAGTTCCTCTTGAAGAGGTGCTCTGACATTTCGGCACATCACGCAAAATTTGCTTCCTGAATCTCCTTTGCAGCTGTATATGTACTTCATTGCACTGCCATCAGCCAGGAACATTCCGAATTTGAAAAACAGCCTGATGTTCTGGCAGCTCTCTCCAGACTCATGCTTCAACAGGAGGCCAAGGCGTGGCTGGGCAATTTCTTTACAGAAAAACTGCTGAAGAACCAGTGCCATGATTTGGCTCATGTTAGCCTGCACAGTGTGGGCAGTAGAAGACCTCACACACCCCAGTAAGAACCAGTTGTCTTCTGAGGCCAGGAGCTGCTTCAGCTGAAGGAATGAGCCATATATCACCCAAGCTTTCCTCTCCTTGATAGCCCTCCCAGCAAGAAAGCATAAAGCACCCCTACAACATTGGCTGCACCCTGTGGCTCAACAACACGAAAAACAAGAACAGCTCCATGCTGGTTGCAGAGTAGAAGCGAGTCTGTGAGCTATGCAATTGCCTGGGACAACTTCATCTGCGTATAAGACCAAGTCCCACGGCCTGGTATGGGAGCTTGGGTTGCTTCCATGCGTGGTCTGAAGCATGGAAGCCCAAGACCCGCCTTGAGCAAATGATGCTGCCAGTAAGGAAAGCCCATTGACCAGCCACAACTGCACTGTCTCGCCAGAGGTGCCCACTGCATGCACTTGCTGCATCAAGGGCCCATACAGATTGTTCTTGCAGAGCTGGGCCCTCGTTGCCTCCGTCATATTCTTTGAAGACATTAAATCAGGAAGGCCATTTGTTTTGACGTTGGACAAGATGGCCTGCAGGGCACTTTTGCTTGCATATGGACAATCTCTCCTCAAGGAGTTTAGCCTTTGCAGCTTGGCTTCCCTGCCACCCTGGGCTGCCAAGCGGGCCTTTGGCTTTGTAGCAGCACGATCCATGGCTTGCTGCTCTTTGGCTGAGCCATGTCATGTGGGATGGAAGCATGTTTTGCCAGCATGCTAATACGCGGGCCCACGGTTGGAAGGGACTACTTGCTGTCTTTGCTGTATAAGTGTCATGTTTTGAGCAGGGGCTGCTTGCTTCTTGTAAAACTGAGCATGTGCAGCTGCAGCACGGCAGCCATCTTGGCCACAGCCTTCCAGATGCTGACCTCAAAGCTGTTCCTGCGCTCAAAAGCCTATTCCGGTCAACGTCTGGCTGATGTGCTTTTTCCTTGCAGGAAGTTTGAGAGCAAGCCTTGCTAGGCTAACGCATTGTGCCTCACACCATAATGAGAATTCAACAATGCAAAGACTGGCTGGCTGCCCATGGCAGCACAGGCATCGACCATTGCAACCTGTTGCTGTGGCAGTAGCCTGCAAAGGTCAAGTGCAGAAACGTGTCAAGTGCTGAATAGCTTAAGCCTATTTTGTGCTGCAACACATGAAAGGTATACAGTCCTGAAAAGCCTGAAGAAGCTAAATGGTGACAAGCCTGAAAAGGCTGAGTGCTGCCTCAAAGCTGATGGCTGCAACTGGGAACTTTTCTCTGCCATGGGCAAATCTAAAGGGCAAGCAAGCTTTCTTTGGCTTGCTGCGTGGTCTCGCCCGCCTTAGTTCGTGCAGGTGCACGTGCTGTCTTCATCTACGAACTTGGCCCAATAGCTCGTGCTGCACTGCCCTGTCAGCAATGCCTTGCTTGGCCAGCATGTTTTCCCCTTTGATCCTCAGATGCAATGCTGCCACCAAGCGCACCGCTTCCACCAATCTAGAAAGTCACAAAATGCTAAAACCACCAGAACTGGCCAGCCAAGCTGCCACTCACACCAGCCAGAACTGTAGACAATGCAGAAATACAATTCATTTTCATACACCTCCCAGCTCAGTCTGCCATGTCGCTGCCACCAGTGTGGGTTCTCAGGCAGCCAGCCCAGCCTTCTTGCCATGCCCCCACCATCAAACATTGCTTTGTGGGGACCAAGGCTTGAGCTTGAATAGGAGCATCACTCTCTTTGCAACATGCTGGCGCAGCTTGGTCATCTGAGAAGCCCGACAAGGCTGAGAGCACAACATGCTGGCAACACACAAACACACAGGAAACACGCACAAACACACTCAATGCTGCTGCCCCCCCATGAAGCCTGAAAAGGCTTATGTTATCGGAGGCGCGTGAACCCCAGTGAAAAGATGACGCAAGTTTGGCGGGTCTTGCAAAAGTTGTTGCTCTGAGCGGAACATGCATCTTCTTCAAGAAGCTAGAGACATTCGGTGTCATCCACACAAACTGAAAGTAGCTGCATGTGTTGAAGATGAAACAGATGATAGTTGCCTGACAATGCGCACTCACCAAAGCTGGCATCTGAAAACAACTTCATGAAGCTCTTTCAAGGCTGGCAGACATCCTTCGTGCCATCTTGTTCTGGCGCAAATAGATTGAGCCTGCGCATGGCAAAGCAATGCTTTGCAGGCAGGGCACCCTGAGCAGCTTTGTACAGCTGCACGCATGCAGCTCACTTTTTGCCATTGGCTGCGGCCCATTCCTTCCACTCACCTCTGCTGTAGAACTTTCTGCCAGAAAAGCCTGGCTTCCTGCATGCTTTGCATCCGTTGACGTTTCCCCTGCACCGGATGCATCCCCATGAGCCAGAGGCTGAAGGTGGCCCCGCGGCACTGGAGCCAGCTGTCGGGACTCTTGCCGCTGGTCTTTTCATGACTGCAGCTGGCCTCTTCATGAGGCTTTTGTTCTTGCCAACCTTCTTGTTCTGGCTTGAAGGAGGCTCACCTTTCTTCCTCTGCTTCTTTGCCTGGATGGACTGGAAAGCAGTCATCTCCCAGTCCTCTAAAGACTTCTCTTCCTTTGGTGCTTCCTCAGCCTTATCCTCCGGCTCAGCACTGGCTCCTGGCTCCTTGTCCTCAGGAACAGCTGGGGCGTGCTCTTGCTTTGCAGGCATCTCTTGGTCATCAAGCACATTCCTTCTTGATGGCACCAAGGGCAAACTACCGGTGCTCTTTGTCAAAAACTGGAGGTTGCAGGTGCCACCATTCAAGACATCCTTGCTTTGCTGCATGAAGCTTGCAAGCATGCCCTGCAGCATGTCCTGAGCTGCCACTTGCCAAAGCTGAGGAGCAGCTGTCGCCATGGGCAAAGCCAAAAACATGCATGGCAGTTTCAGAAATACGGACATGCGGCGCAAACAAGTCCTGCGGGTAGATCTGGTTTGCATTCGGCTTCTGGGGATTGCTCCCCGTGGACTTCTCCGTGAACTTCTGCCGCTTGGCTGCTCGCTCCTCTTCCTCGGCCTCCTCCTGCATGCGCAGGACTTCGAGAAAGCTCTTGGCCTTTCCCTCTTCGCTGCCGTAGTCCTCCATGACCTCATCCTGCACAGCCTGGCTGCTTGGGTCCTCCTCCTCGCCACTCGCAGGGCTTGGTGGCACAAACCACTGGCCCTGCCATTCCTGCGGCATTATCATGCCTGCGTGCGGCTGCCATCCCCGCTCCGTCGGGTACGGCTTGTCCTCCGGCGCCTGCAGCTGTACCCACATAGCATCACGCCACACCCAGTCCCCGGCACCACTTGGCCAGACCCACTGGGGCTGTGCCCAGGCCACCTGCTCCTCAAGCCAAACCCATTGGCTTTTCAGCCAGGCCCACTCCTGCCTGCCCATACACCAGGCCCATTGGCCTTCTTTCCACACCCAGCCTTCCTCCTGCTCCGGCCGGCTTTCTTCCTCGCCTTTCTCCTGCTCCGGCCAGCTTTCTTCTTGACTCTTTTTGGCTGGTGCCACCTCTGTCTCTGTGGCGTCCGCCATCTCTTCTTCGGCCTTTGCAGCCTTGTCTTCTTCTGCAGCATCTGTAGCCACCGGGCTCGTTCCTGTGTTCTCCATGGCTTCCATGTCCGGCTCTGGGCCGGCCACTTGCAGCCTCGCTACCAGCTCCGCGAAGCTCTCCTCATCTTGAGCCATGTTGCTCGGTGCTGGGCACACTTGTCCCAAGCAAGCTCGCACAAAACGTATAGAGCCTGAGAAGGCTAAACAAAGTGGCATGAAAGGAGCCTTAAGAGGCTGAACAGTGTGTGGTCCAGAGTGTATGTCTGCTGGTGTAAACATGAATGCGGCTTTTACCATA
Organism: Effrenium voratum; assembly: GCA_963377175.1. Lineage (NCBI taxonomy): Eukaryota > Dinophyceae > Suessiales > Symbiodiniaceae > Effrenium > Effrenium voratum. The sequence goes on from CAUJNA010003821.1 coordinate 90,253, forward strand.
TGAAGCCTGTAAGGCTGAACATTGTCAAGATGCTTGTGCAGTGATCCAACCTGCGATGGGTGCAAGCTTTACGAATACCTTGTCACAGCGCTCATAAAAATCTGAAACAGGCTGACTCAATGCTCTTTATAAGCGCACACAAATACATCTGCTACCTCGAGCTACAAAGCACCCCGCAACCTTTTGGAGGATTGTGTTTGGCTGCTTCCGGGACTCCAGCAACACACATGCATTGTGCTCTGACATGTCTGGTGGACTTTTTCCCATTGAGCTTGTGCACCTGCGCCCTACTCACATTCCTCATCTTCCTCATCCTCTTTGGACAAGGCAGAGTATCTGCCAGACTTCTTATACTGCCTTTTGCTGCTAGGTGCTGCTGGGCAGTCTGCCTTCAAAAACTGGAATACAGCACTGAGCTGGCTCTCATCCAGTGCAACTTGGACATCATTTTGCTGCATCCTTTTGCCAGGACAAAAGACCTTGACATCAGTTCCGAAAATATCCACAGTGACAACACAATCCTCCCTCTGCCTCTTCTTTGAAGGAGCATTTGTTTCTGTGGGATTGCAATCACCGCCGCCAAATATATTGTCTTCCTCCTGCTCTGCTTCTTCCAGGCAGACGTTCTGCCAAGCCGCCAGCCTCTTGGCTTTCAGCTCCTGCATCTTAGCACCATTGGCTAGGGAAGCATTCTTGGGCAAGCGGCAGGATGAGCCACACACCAGCTTGGCAATCTCTGGCTTGGAGCCTCTGAGCTTCAGGAATGTGGTGCCATCAAAATCTCGCAGTAGCTCTGCAGGAATTGCTTGGGTGGTTCCATCAAAAGTCAAGGCAACGGCCCTCGTGATTTCCACCTTCCCAGCCATGGCTGGGCAGTGGCTAACTAAGAAGCACCCACCAGCCTATTGGCGCAGATGCTGCAGCAGACAGCTGGGGCGTCTCAGGCATCATGCGCCCAAGGTGCTTAAGCCTGATAAGCCTGAAAAGGCTAAGGAACCCACTTGTCACAAGCAATGCCAACTAGCCTGCCAAAGCCTGAGCCGAGCCCTGAACCTGGTGAGCCTGAAAAGGCTAAGCCAAACAGCCTGCCAAAGGCTGAGCCCTGACCCTGAGCAGCCTGAATAGGCTAAGGAATCAGCCTGCCGCAGGCTAAGCCAAACAGCCTGCCAAAGGCTGAGCCCTGACCCTGAGCAGCCTGAATAGGCTAAGGAATCAGCCTGCCGCAGGCTAAGCCAAACAGCCTGCCAAAGGCTGAGCCCTGAACCTGATGAGCCTGAAAAGGCTAAGGAATCAGCCTGCCGCAAGGCTGAGCCAAACAGCCTGCCAAAGGCTGAGCCCTGAACCTGAGCAGCCTGAAAAGGCTAAGGAATCAGCCTGCCGCAGGCTAAGCCAAACAGCCTGCCAAAGGCTGAGCCTATAGCAGCCTGCCAAAACTAACGAGCTTCCAACATGTGACCAAGACTGGGTGCACACAACGCAACTCCTTGCAAGCCCATGCAATGCTTCCAAGAAAGCTTGCAGGCACAGCTTGCGCCCCTTTATTCAGACACACCGTTATATGCTGCAGCTTCATGCTGAAGACTTCTTTGCCTTCTTCCCACAAGCACTGTCTAGCATTCTGGACGCTGAGTCCAAAAGCAGCTCATCCCCTCTGTCAAGGGGCCTCTTGTTCCTATACAGTGGAATTATAATGCCGTCCTTTTTCATGCTGGTCAGTTCCATGTTGCCAGCTTCGCCTTCAGGTGCGTGCTTGATGAAGTTGAATGGCACAAATAGCCCAGCTTCCTTTCTGAAATCCACTTTGCAAGGCGCAATCTGAAACTTAGTTTCCAGGCCAGGGTAAGTCAGCACCACAACATTCTTTGCATTTTTGTCAGGCTTTGCTTCCACCACTGTCCCCAAGGGTAACAACTTCAGTCCACCTCTCTTGACACTACTGCTGGCAAAGATCTGGTTGCTGCTTGACATCAAGACTTCAGGCTCATGACTCCTGGGATGGCTTGCAGGCACGGTAAAGCAACCCTCACAAAGCAACATGTAACAATTCCTAAAAACACTTGCCACTAGCATGTCTTTCCAAGGCAGGTTGCTCCAAGTACAAGTCATAGATGGCAGTTTGCAGCACTGCCTTGGCTTTGTCTACCTGGAGCTGCTCTGAATTCGCTGGCTGCATCTTCGTCAAAATGCTGCCGTCAATCAGGGCAGGCTCTTTCGAGTAGCAGACTTTCCAAGTCTTTAGCTCATCATGCTGCACATCCACTGTCACAGGGCTGCCAAACAGAGGGGCGTGCGTCATCTTGGCAAAAGAAGCCTGCATCTCAGTGAATTTGAAAATTTGGCCAGGATACTTTGCATTGGTGTAGCATTTGCCAACTTCCAAGTGAGGGTTGGCAGACATCGCAATGAACTTAGGGTCTGCTGTGTTCTGCAAAGGGACAGGGGGTTTACTGCCAGAAGATGCAGCACCACTGGCTGCAAGCGCAGCAGGAGCAATCTTGCCATCCTTCACCATGGCAGACCAGTCCTCTGAAAACAGAGTGTTGATTTGCTCCAGGCTGTCATAGGACTTCTTCTCCCTGCCTTTGGCCTGCTTGTTCAGCATGAACAGGACCAATCTGCACATAAACCTTCCCGAGGCCAAGCACTTCTTGTCCCATGCCAAGCATGGTGTCTTGGATGCCAAGTTCCAAGCATTCACCAACAGCAACTCTGCCTTACTGACCATGCTGCCGAAAGCCTGGCCTTTGAGCTTGTCCACATCTGTTTTGCTCAACAGCCTACCGTAGCCATCTCTCTGGACAGCTTTGGGCGAAGTAAGCTGTGTGGCAATGAGGGCTGTCCTCAGCATTGGGTAAGTTGTTGAGCTGCTTCTGAAGTCAAGGTTCACCACATGGCTGAGAAATTCCTCCCCCAGCTGTAGCGCACCTCCAGCTTGTCTGCCTTACACAGCTCACAGCAAACCAGCCTTGGTATTAAGTTAATGCAAACCAGTCACTGATGGACTCTGCAAGCTTCACCAAAGGGAACTCCTCACCTCCACCATACTTTGCTACCCATTGAGCAATCATGGGCACATAGTGAGCCCTGAGTGGCATGCAGGCTGCGGTCTGGGCAATGGCAACATCCAAGTCCTTGCTCCTGCTGTACCAGAAAGCCAAGCTCATTGCTTGCTCCATCTCCGTGGGCGTGCTTGCCACCTGTTGAGAAGTGTTCAAGCTGCCTTGCAAGAACCCGGGGAGCCACTCAAGGTGTTCTTCCACTTCTGCGCTGATCACCTTCCATGTCCAGCCTTCCTTGATCAAAGCTTCTAAGACCGGGTCTGCATACTTTGAAAGCAAACTGTCCAAGGTCAGCAGGCCATTGTTCACCCTGGCAAGTTCTTCGTGCTCTGTGCTGCAAGTGCCTGCTGCCACTGTTTTCATAAACATGCCCACATGGGAGCAAGCCACTGTCAAATATCTTTCTGTGGAGAGCACTGGGGCAATTTTGTTCTCTGACGCGCTTACCAGCTCCAGGTTTGCCTGCAGTTGCGTCTGCTTCTGGCCTGGCTCCTTTGCCATTTCAAAAGCCAAGGAGTCACTCAGCTTGTCCACCAAGCACCCCATGGTCAAAACCATGGCTCCTTTGGCATGCATGTCAAAGCTGTTGAGCATGGCCCCAGATCGGTTGCTGGGATGCACCAGCAACTGCACAGGCTTCACCTTCTGCTCCCACAGCAAGCCTGCAGCTTGCAGCTTGCTCAAAATGACCTGACACTTTCTGTTGATCTGAAGCCCTTCATCACATCTCACTGCATTAATCTCTGCTTTCAAAGCATCATCCATGGCATGGGGCTGCAGCACTAGCAGCTTGGTGACGGCTGCCTTGTAATGTCATGCTTCGCTTGCTGGTCATGAAACTCTGCATGTTCCTTGTGCTGCGCATGTGCTGGGCAGGTGCTTCTTGCTGCTCCTCTATAGTTGCACAACTCCATGAAGCACTGAAAGCATGCATGCAACACAAGCCTGCGCAGGCTGAAAGCCGCAGCAGCTCATGGCTTCTAGACAAGAAGGCTGAGCCTGTGAAGGCTGAAAAGAAACATCAGAAGCCCAAGGGGCTGATAATGGTGCCACACGCAAGGAGCATTGCAGCATGGCAATTCCAAAATACAAGCTCAGCGATGCCCTGTTAACTGCGAGCCTGTGCAGGCTGATAACAAAACCATAGCCCAATGGGCTTACTATCAAACAAAATGAGGCAGCAAACTGCCAAAGCTGCATGCCTCAAAGAGGTGCGCAAATCATATGCTAAAGGAATCCCAGACCGGTACAAACAACATTTGAGATTGCTTTGGCCCTTTGCGGCACTATTGAAGGCAAGAACAAATCATACCTTACTATTACCTTACTAGCCCATTAAGAAGTGTGCTAAGCAAAAGTCAAAAGTCAGCTAATCCTGTAGCTAACTACTTATAAACTAGCTACTTTAACTAGTACACTTACACATGTTAGCTATTTTTTATGTAAGAGCATTAACTCAATCAGCACTTTACGCTGTTTATAAGCACTTACAACTTGTTACTAAGGCTTTACTTGACTTTTACAAAATATTTAGCAGAGGCAGTAACCATGGCAAGTCACTATTAAGCACACAGCCGATCCAAGCACACACACAAACACACACAAACACACACAAACACAAACACACACACACACACACACACACACACACACACACACACACACACACACACACACACACACACACACACACACACACACACACACACACACACACACACACACACACACACACACACACACACACACACACACACACACACACACACACACACACACACACACACACACACACACACACACACACACACACACACACACACACACACACACACACACACACACACACGCACACACAACACACACACAAACAAACAAACACTCACCACACACACACACTCTCACACACACACACCCACACACACCCACACGCGCACGCGCACGCGCACGCGCACGCACACGCGCACTGCACGCGCACGCTCATGCGCACGCACACGCACACGCGCACGCGCACGCACACACGCACACGCAAACACGCACGCACCCACGCACACGCGCACACACACACTCACAAACGCACAACACACACACACAACACACACACAACACACGCACGCACACGCGCACGCACACGAACACGCACAGGCGCACAGAGGCATACACGCACGCACACGCGCACACGCGCACACACACACACACAAACGCACACACACCCACACACACACACACACAACACACACACACACAACACACACACAAACACAACACACACACACACACACGCACACACGCACACACGGACACAAACACACACACACAACACACACGCACACACACACACACACAACACACGCACACACCACACACAACACACACAAAACACACACAAAACACACACACACACACACGCACGCACACACCATTGCGAGAAGGGGCGCATTCTGCCTTGAGGCCTTGCGTGTGTGAGCCATGGTAGAAAACTTACTTCTTTTCCGCGCTGCGCATGGAAAATTCGGCGAGTCCCGTCGCTATGTTCAAACATGTAGTGAGTCCCCCATGCCCCTCCCAAACAGAAGTACCGCAAAATTTGACCGAACCTCATATCAGGCAGGATTGTGACTGAGGCAAGCCAATAGCACTCAATCTCCAGAAAACTCCAGCGAAGCACAAAACCCTCTTGCTGGATCAGGAAAACTCTGGCGTTTGGAGTTCAAGACACACATGAAGCCAGCGCAAAAACAAACATTATTCAACTACATTGGCTCTAACACTCTGATTCTCGCTATCACTAAACCTGGCCTTGACCAAGGTAGACTCGCTCTTTTCTTGGGGCTTGATGTCCTTACCGTCCTGGAGTCCAAGGTGCCAGTGATGCTGGATGTGCACCTTTCGGACGTCACGCTCACCTCTGGCTTCACCACTTGCCAAATGCTTCCTCTCTCCTGGGGCGTGAGCGGGACTGCAAAACATCCATCCCAGAACGAAACCGACATAAGAAAAGTCACCAAACAAAGCGCTGCAGGGGTGGCTCTTTTCAAAAGCCCCTGGCACTTGCCAGCTCGGAACATTTGTGTTCACAGAAGCGTCCCAAATTCTGACAGTCAATCTGGCTGGTTGGTATCGGTGTTTGATGGTCCTCCATGTCTTCTTTGCAAATTGACGGGAATTGTGTAAGGCTCCTGTACCGGTTTCTTTTGGTATCAACGGCCTTGGTAGGGATGTGCTTCCAAGTACTGAGCTCGCCATGTCGACAAACATAAAGGACAAGAACTGCCAGGCAAAAAGCTGATATAATGAATATTGGCAATATTTGTCTCAAGCGGAATGTGTCAAGACAAGGGCCTTCAAATACCAGCGCTTCACGGTGGGTGTTGTGCTCCGTTTGCGAGTGAGCAGGCTCGGTGAATTCAAAAGCTTTTGCCCGCGGCCAGGCCTGCGGGCACACTTTCAGCTTCAGGTGGTTGTAGACCATGTAGGCGGCCTTCCTGGGCCAAAGGTCCAGTGGGTCACGGGTGAGAAGGTGGGAGGTAGGGAAGGGGCCGAATGCAAACGTAACAGCCACGTTTCAGCCCTGGAATCTGGGAACTATAAGTTCCTGTGATCCATTCACATGCTCTTTGCGGTTTTTGACAGGAAAATCATGACCAATACGGGGGGATACAGGCGGAGCAAGCCAAAGTACGGGTTGCCTAAGCCTAAGGCCTTCAAATAAATCATACCTGTGCCACCCTGAAGGGGGTCATTTTTTGCAGTTTTGCCGAAACCATGTTTTCCAACAAAACGGCGATTTCCGCTATTCTGTGGATTATCCCGCTACACGATCCTGGAGATCGGTGGATCGTGCGCCCTTGCCAACTTTCTGTTTTTTCCGCCAGTGGATCCGGAGACGCGCAGGTACTTTGCCTGGGATGAAGCTTCTGTTTCGCTGGGTGCGGCCTTGGCAACGAGCGAGTGAAAACCAAAAAATTCTACGCTGGCCCCGCTTGGAGCAACAGTCAAGGCGATACTTCTCAACGTCAGAACCGTTTACATAACTGGAGGACACGAGACAGGAGGTTGGGTTGGGTTTGCTGAACTCACCAGGATATCTTTGTCTGAACTCCCACAACGAAATTTGCTTGAAAACCATGAAGGCCAAACAGTTCTGGGTAAAGACGTCGACAGCTCAGCTGTGCAGCGGTGGAGCTCGGCTAAGCAACCCAGAGACCCTTAGCCTCTCATCTTTGGGGGGTTTCACTTGAGTGGAGCACGTTGCTAAGTTCATGGTGGCAAGCATTCCAATCTGTCCAACCATCCCACGTGATGTACCTCTTGGACCCTTGGAACACAACTATACCTTTCATTCTGCACGGAGATGAAGGCCGGATTCACCCGTGCGTCAACTACAGCTCACCCCTCCCTCCTCCCTTGGCTTAGCTTTGGATGTTCGGCAGCTTTTCTACAAGCGCATTCAAGCTGGTACCTGTTGCCATTGCTTCGCCCTGGTTGGGTTCAAAGGAGATCAGAAATGGCGCTTAGCCTTTCGCAAGACTGCGGCGCTGCGCTCGTTTTCGCGCAACTTGCTGAACTGGCCAAACACAAAGACTTACCCCTTTGCCAATGTGAAAGCGTCTGGTAGCATGCTTTTGGTATCCTGACTTGTGCTCATGCTGCCAGCAATTTTGCGACAGGATGACTGCAGTGACGCGGGGAAGGTGCGATTGAAAGTGATGCTTGATGTTGGGCAGGCAGCTATTGACTTTTACAAGCTAGCCCATGGCCATGGGCTGCTTGTTGCTCGCAGTTGCGCAGAGGCTTTAGTGAAGCTGGGCAGACGTTTTTGAACGGTTTTGTTACTTGGCGCACGAGAACTTGAATAACGACTTCAACGCATTTGGCGTTGTTCCAAAATGCAACTTTGCACGAGCTGCGTTCATTTTTACAGTCGGAGGGCGACCAGTACATCAACAACCTACCTAGTGTGGTCATGCGACATGGGGGAAGAGCTGATAGGAAAAGTTGTCGTCTGTCAAGGCGTGCTGCTGCCAAACAAGTTACTCAGGCGCTGGCCATTGTGTGGCGGAGCCAAGAGAGAATTGGGCCACGTGAAGTGGCAAAGGGTGGGTGCTGCATGCAACCCTTGTGAGGGCACCCTTTCTGAAACGACTGTTTTGTGCAAAACGAACAAAAAACATCCGTTTCAGCAACCGCTGAGAATTTGTACTTAGGGGGAGTTCCAGGTATTCGCCTGGGGGTGGAACAAAATTCATTAACAGGGCACCAGGGTTTGGATAGCAAGGCCCAACTGCACGTGTCACATATTCAACTGCTTGTAGCGCAAAAGCACCACTTTCGTTTAATCCTGGTTCGCACTCATGTGTGAGTGGGAACCCCTTTGAGGTGATGAATTAAATGAAAAAAGGTTAACTGAATAAACAATTGTGCGAAAAGGGCGTTTTGTCTTGACACAGCCATGCGGAGCCCGGGGTGAAGAGTGAGTCCACTAAAAAGCCCCACCCCGGTGAGTCAAGAAAACCTGTTGCGTGGGAGCGTCCTCGATGTTAGTTAGGTCTTGCACTCATGCGGCTCAATGACGTGCCAGAAGCCGTTGCCTGGTTGCCAGTCTTGGAACTGAAGAACTATTTGTGATTGGCGGGGGCCCCAAAAACGGGAAGTCCTCATGCTTTAGCAAAAAAGTCACGCTGGTGCCAAGTGAGAATGGGACTAGACTGTCTTTAAATCGACCCACCAAAATGGATGGTTTTCGTTTTGCCTTCCTCAAGCAACTCCAAGAGGGGCACCGACTCACCCTGCTCACGCGCAAAGAAGAAAGCCCTTGGCTGGGGTCGAACGTGTCGTCGGGGGGGGGGGGGGGACTTCTCCATTCTCTTCATGGTCAAGGATCCTTCTTCCACCATAAACCAGGGAGAAGTCAACTGCCCAGCAAACTGACAAACCCTCAGAGAAGATCCCTTCAACACATATAGGAGGCCCCCGGTTAGGTCACTCTGATGGCCGGGAAATCTGCAGGTGTTCATTCTGCTCTCAAACTACCCAAAGCCATTCGATGTCCTTTCGGCTTCCCCTGTGCACAGAGTTTGAGACGTGTGCTCAACGTTCCCTCCAAGTTCTTGGACAGGAGTTTGCTTTTTTTGAAGTAATCTTCGCAGCCTTTCAACATGCTTTTCAAGAAGGAGTAGCCTCCTAGCATGGCACCATGTCTCCTTTCAAGATTTGATCTGCCCCGGAAAACCCCTGTTAGTGAGAGGGAGGCTGCGCGTTACCATGTCAAGTTTTTTTGCAGGGACACCAACAGCAAACCCAGCTGGTGGGGTAAAGCCATCGCCAGGTCTCTTCTTTGGATTCTTGACCATATCCTTCTTGCCTTCAGGTTCTCCACACTCCCAGTTCTTCTTCCGCACCGTCTGGTCCAAATCGCTGGAAGGCTCCTGATTGAAAATCAGGGAAAACACCAGAGTGCCCAGATTTCCCACCGTGTCCTTGGCCCAAGTGATTATTGAAACGACTTCTTCCACTAAAACAGCTCAAAGAAGCCACTCACCAGGTCGCTCTCCTTGCAGTACGCGTTGCTTCTGGTTGCCTTAAACCCTGACTCACAAACCGGAAGTAAGAGACCTCTGTGGGTAGGCTCATTTTACCTCTTTTCATAGGCAAACCTTGCCAACTCACCCGCCCTAAACCCTGAGACTGTTGCAAGGGGTATTTGGCGATTTGGCCACGACAAAGAGTATCTCTTGTTTTTCTTTGCGGGGGGGTGAGGTCCCAAACCAGTAAAGCGCAGGGCTTCCCAGTTACTTGTGTAGCGGGTAACTGGGCTCCAGCAAAAGATTTGGCGGAACTAGGGCCGGTTACCTGTTCTTTGGGTAACCAGCGTAGGGGGGCAAATAGGTTCCTTTTTGAGAGTTGATGTGCTGCCGCCTGAGCTTGCTCGCGTGGAGTCGGGGTTCCTGCTTCTTTGCTTTCCCGCTTCGCCGCTTCCCTGTGTTCCAGGGGGGTTTTGCCAGTGGCAAACTTCAGCATTACGCCGCTTCAATTCACACCATTGTCGGGTCGAACCAGAAACCGTCTGTTCCGATGCAGCGTGGCACTCTGCCTCACGGAAGGCAACAGCAGTCAGCGGTCGCTGTCTAGTCTTTGTGCTGATTGCGTACTATTGCTAAATTTTAACATTAGCGGGGTCCATTACATTCGGAAATCCAGATGGCGCATAGCATAAACTTAGCCCTCTTATGCTTCAAAACTAAGACACGCACACAGAGCATTGTTCCGTGGAGGTTGGAAAGACAGCGCCGCAACTAGAATGAGTTGTGTACAGCGCATGTCCCAGGGCAAAGAATAAATATCACAGTCCCAAATCCTACAACTTCTACAGCAGCCATAGCTGATTAATGCCGCTTCTCAAAACAACATTCAGTTATTTGCAAAGCAAGTTTATATTTGGAGGCAGCAAGCGTAAATTCATGTAGACATGTTACTCACCAAAGTGACCTGCCAAGAAGCAGCCACTCACCACGCAGCTAAATCCTTCGATGCTAAAAGAAACGTCCAGCTCAGACAGATGGGGATGATGCTGTCCCGCTTCTCTAGACCAACATCCCGGCTCACACACTTGGATGCAAATCACCTCATAACCAAGGCAGCACGCAGTCCACGTGGAACTTGCTGAGGTCTGCAAAAAAAACTCTCCTGGATTTTCTCGGGCCAACTGAGCAGACGCCACACCAATACACCGCAACAAATTAGCAACGCACGCCAGCGACAAACGCAATGGCGGAAAACCTGCCAGCACAAGAAGGGCAAAACCAGCGGTAAAAAAAGGGCCCGGAACCGTTAAAAAGGGTCGGTAGCGGAACCGTTAGAGACATTCCGGAGAAGCGAGCTGGCTACACCCAACAGAAAAGCGTAACTTGGGCAATAACAACCATTGTGCCCGCAATCCTGCGCAGGGTTGAGGTTCGAGGTTCGATGGGAAGTTCGGGCTTGTGTTTTGAGATGATATAGGTTTTCCATTTGCATTCGGGCTCGGCGTTGACCCGATTATTTGGGGGGGAATCAGCTTCTGGAGCATGTTGCTTGTGGCTTAGCTTGCCGGGTGTTCAGTTTGCAAGCGCATCGCGTATTTGCCGCTGGATTCACACTAGATTCACCCCAAATTTCCATTGTACTCGAAAAAGATGGTGGAGCACACTGTTTTCTGCATGAAAGTCATGGAGCACGCGGTTTTTCACCCAAAGTTGGGTGCGATTTCCCCTCAACGGTTCCGGTCCCTGCCTAACGGTTCCACCCCCTTTTTTAACGGCTTTTAATGGTTCCGGGCCCTTTTTAACGGTTCCGGTTTCACCCTTCTTGCGCTGGCAGGTTTTCCTGCCCCAGCACTTGCCATGGCGTTTGTCGCTGGCGCGCATTGCTCATTTGGCGGCTGCTCAGTTGGCCCGAGCGCTTGTAATTGCTGTGTGGTTTCATGAGCATGGCCGGTGCCTTGTTGGCAAGTGTGTTTTTCATTCATTATGTGGTGTTTGGCTGTAGCTGGCGCTCAGTTGGCTGGTGCCAGTGCCCTTTCTTGCGTGGTGAGTGAGTGTACCGGGTGCTCAGTTGGGGTGTGGGCGTGTCGTTTGTGACACCGCGTGTATGGCTGGCGTTTGGCGGGCGAATTTGTTTGTTCTGTGTTGATGCAGTGTGTGTGACTGAGGCGAGTGCTTTGTTGGCAGGTGTGCTCACCATTTGTTGCACGGTGTATGACCGCGGCGGATGCGCGTTGGCGCGCGTTCAGTTCATCCTTTGCGCGGTGCCTTTGGTGGCTTGCACGCTCATTACTTTGTTGTGAGCTATGTGAGTGTGCAGGGTGCTCACTTGGCGTGTGTTGTCACGCAGTGTGTGACTGCGGCGGGCACTTTGCGAGCGGGTGTGTTCAAGTTCACTTGTGTGAAATATTGGGTTCATCCAAAGGGCGTGTTTGAACATTTATTACGTAGCATTTGGGTGTGGAGGGTGTTTTTTATTCGCTGTAGGCACGCGACTGTGGCGGGTCTTCAGTTGGTGGCCGTGCATTCTGAGTTCGCTGCGTGGTTTGTTAGTTTGGCAGGTGTTCAGCTGGCGGATCGGTTGTTTGTTTGTTGTGTGGTAGCTGGCTGTGGGCGTTTGGTTGGCCCGGGCGCTGATGGTTTATTTGTGCGATGAGTGAATGTGATCGGTGTTCAGTTGGCGGGTGCGATCATATTGTGTTGTGTGGTATGTGATTTTGGCAGGCGCTCAGTTTGTGCGTGTGTTTCTGACTTGTTGTGTGGTAAGTGGCTGCTCGTTGACAGGTATGTTCATCATCTATTGTGTGGTGCTTGATCATGGCCAATTGGAGAGTTTGAGTATGCTTTGTCGCGCGGTGTGCGTGTGTGGTTCTAGCGGGTGATAAAGTGTTTGCGTGGTTTGTTGGTGTGTGTGTGTGTGATGCGTGAGTGTGATTATGATGTGTTTTTAGCTGCTTGGTCTGCTTCCCATACGCAACGAGCAAGTATGAGCAGGGTTCTTTTTGGCTTGTGCGCGCATGTGGTTTGTTACTTGTTGTGTGACTCTGGCGGGTGTTCTGTAGGCAGGTGTGGTTATCATATGTTTTGCCAAGGCACTTCGACGAGTAACATGTCTATATGCATTACGTGTGTTGCCTCCGAATATAAAATTGTTGCTTCCAAAAATAAGATTGAGGGGCATGAAACAGCTATGGTTGCTAAAGATGTTGCAGGGTTTTGGGAATGCGTTATTTTTTGCCCTGGGATATGCGCTGTACACAGCTCGCCATAGTTGGAAACACGCACGGATCGATGCTGTGCGTGTCTAGGTTTGACGCAGAAGACAAATCATTCTATGTGCGATAACCCACATGATACGACTAAGCAAATCATGACACGTTTAGGACATGGCTCACCTAGTCACAGCTCAAAAGGCGCCTGCGCCTATATTTACACAACCTACTTCCATGCAAACAGGCTCCAGTTGGTAACCTTGCTGTGCACAAAACGGCTAGACCACCACTTGTGCCAAGAGATATTGGTTTGTGGCGAGCAAGCCTCCATGCGCAAACGCCAAAATACCGATGCGATAACGCCAAAACAGCAATACAATGTAATACGCATTCCGTTCTGGATTATTGGGAAGCATATTGGGCGTCTTTTTTTGTCCTGATATTCAGACAAGAATTGTATGATTCACCCACATGGGCAAGATTCAAGTCTCCTGGAATCGCTTGTTGATGACAGGATGTCCGGACCACACATGTTGCTTATAGTGTCCCACAATATGCAAGCAAGGATGACGGTCTGGGGTGCGCTTTTAAGTGTAACGAGTGTATGGTGTGTTTATAAACGATTGGCAAGGTTCAATGCCCTTGAATACAACAGCTATTGTCAGCGCGTAGCCCTTTCGACAGTACTCCACCCTGGAAGTGAAGCAGGGCATTTGCTTGTAAAATTAGACTGAGGTCGCACCTTAAACAACACAAACGTTCTTTTTCCTAGTTCTGCAGTCCTTCGTGGACGAACGTTTGCTTTGTGCGTGGATGACAGTTGAAACGTGTCCGTTGACAGCAATTATTGGTATGTTAGCAAATGTTGCTAGCATGTCCTTGCGGCGAGCAGGTTTGGTGAAGCCATCATATTTTCCAAAGGAAGCTACTCGATATGCAAAACAGTTTTCAATGACAAGTGGATATGGCCGGAATCGTATTCCTAACACAATCAAAGGGCAAATGTGAGCTTGCTAACAGGCATACTTGGCACGCCAGCAGGCTTCATGGTAAAACTAGTGCATGGCGAGAGAGGTTTCTACTCCGGATCCCCTGACCAACCGATTTACCAAATTCAATGCGACATGGACTTCCCAAACCTGTTTTGCGTTGAACACATGACGCAAGTGGGATCCAGCCATGATTTGCTTTCTGTGTCCCAAACAGTATTCTAGGAACTTAGTGAAAACATTATCCTCATTGATTGCGTCCGTTGCTTTGAGCACCAAAATCCTGTTGAAGGCTCTGAGTGCACCAGTCGCACAACCCGGCAACGCAAAAATACTGTTTTGGGTCTGTTGCAAGTCTGTTTGGCCCGGTAGCGGGAACCAAGCTGGTTCCTGACATGTAAGTTTCCGGAAGCCCTGGGAAGAGTAGAAGAGGGGCAACATATAAATCAAACACAAAACAGACACCAATTTCTTTTGATCTCCAGCACTGAATTACTATTGCAACGCTGGCTTCATGGCCTTTGACCGTAGCCACTCGAAACTTGTTTGAATGCTGTAGCCTACTCTATATAGATTGGCGACAGAAATTGTATATCATGCCAAAATTGAAAACTCATCATTGCCAAGCCAAGGTTTGCGCTCCAGAAGCTTAACTTTCAGCAATTGCTTCTGATAGGCTCTTGTCTCAGTGGCTGATGCTTGCCTCCGCTTCTTACCAATGAGTGGGGGTGTTGATGACGCCTTCACAGACTCTAAATGGTTCTTGTCTGTGTGTTTCTCATGAGAGAATCCACACTTTGCTGATGGTTTGAGGGTTCCCTTCATGCGTCCAAGGAGGACAGGATCCCCATCAATGTAAGGGCCCAGTGCAGGCTGAACAGGGGTACCCTTCGTGTGTTTCGCATGTCTGACTCTACTTTTCGTATTACGGAAGTTTTCTAACTAAACTTCCTTCGATGTCCTGTAAAGTGGTCCGCAAGTAATCCCTTCTCTCTGCCTGTGCGTGAATGGTTTGTACAGTGGCAATAAAGAGTAGAAGAGGGGCCTTGAGCCAAACAGTTGCGCGGAGATCAACATAAAAACAAGCACAGGAAAGGTTGTCCTAACGAGGGTCTACTATACGACCCTTTTACACCCCTTGGCGCGTTTGGCATCTAGGGTTCCTTGATAATATTGGAAATGATCATACTTGTACATGTGTAGTTGTTGTGATTGAGCGCCTCTGCTGTTTCAATTGTGCCTAGCGCAAAACAGGTGAACTCCGCAAGTGAACGAACCATGCCAAGTTGTGGCCCCTCCCACAGAAAACCAAACCGGCCAATTTGTGGTTCGGGTTTCTTTACAAGACACGGGGCCCTGCCCAGCCGGCCTGGTGGAGGGACCGGTTCTGCATGGCCCGCTGCACTTCTAAACGTTCTACTTCCACGCGCTCACCGACGGCAAGCGCCAGCGCAAGCGAAAGAATCCACCGGCCCATTTCCAAGCAAGAAATCTGCGGCTAAACTTGAAGGGCTGTATGAAGCTCTGTTTGGCAAACCATGTCGCTGCGGAGGCGGGCGACGGGTGGAGGCTTGCCAGCATCAAGGTTGGTCAGCCTGATTGGAATGCAGAAGGGAGTCAAAGGCAAACTGCACTGAATTTCGCAGGCCTTCACACGCGACGCAAGTTGGAAGGTCATAACCCGTTCTTCGGCAACGCCAACCAAGGCACTATCAGAATGGGGCTGTGTCATCTGACCCCTCATCTGTGCAATAGGCAGATAGACTGATGATGTTGGTTGTTAATCAGTTCAATCTACAATAACAGCATGCGTGACATGCGCGTAGCTCCATGATCATTCCCAGACTTCACCTTTGGTTTTGCAAAGCAATGTCGCCAATCATCATTTCACTGCCCTCATCATCTGCACAATTGATGAGCCAGCCCATCATGGTCGAGATAGCTGAATGAATACTCAGCTACAAAAGTAAAAAGGAGGCTCCAGCAATACTAAATCCAATGGATGCTTCCAGGTTACCCAGGGAGGCAGGCCAAAAACCTTCAAAATCTATCCCCCCCCAAACTTTCTTACCAAAATGGGGTCAACATTACAGCAAGCTTCCCCTAGCTCATGGCTCCGCACTAGAACTTATAGCACTGCCAAAAGATTGACGCACCCGCTCAAAGCGCTCAGCACTGCAACCAGGACAGCAAACACACGCGCTCAAGAGCAACGGGTTGGAGGCTTGCCATCAATTCCAAAGCTGGCCTCTCTTCTGCCAATCTCTTTTCTTGATCCGCCCGCATACTTTTTCAACCCCCCATTGTTGCGTGCGACTCCCGGGCTCACACATGCCTGAGCTTGGGCAGGCAGCCTCCGGGATCAAAGTGCAGTTCGCCGAGTCTTTACAAGACGCGGATTGAAGCGGCAGCGCGTGCTGGCGGAAAGGGCCCAGCAAGCAGTCTTGACCTGGCAGCTGACTGTGCATTTGCTTGACAATCGATGATGGGGGCGGAGCGCACCCTCTTCCAACGCCCCCGCCTAGCTGCAACTCCACCCTCAACCAACGAAATAGCAAATGAACCCCAAGCCCTAAGCCAGATTCCTGGACTGCCAGGAGGGGGCTATATACACACAACGTGTGCGTATGAAAGGCAAGTGGCCAGATCTCCAGATTTGGAGCACGGATGGCTGCTTTTGCATTGCCCCGTATGAACAGTTTATCAGGCTGGCCAAGCCCAGATTTGGGGTTTAGAAGAGAAAAGAAGCAATCCTAAGATTTTGGATTTAGAACAGAAAAAAGCAATCCTAAGACCTTTCCCTCCCGCAGGACAGAATCCTCTTCTGGGAGAAGAAGAGCTCAAGGGGGCGAACCAATTCAGGAACACTGATACATTAGGGTTTTAACCTCTATTGAAAAGAAGATTTAGCAAGTGGCCAAGAGGGGCGCGCTAGCGCGGGCTTTTGTAAGCGAATATGTATGTCTGTTGAAACGTGCCATGACTTGATAAGTCGTATGATTTGTTTTGCTGACGCGCAGGTCAATATGACCCTGCGCACCTACACACGCATCCACAAAACCACAGCAACGATTGAACCATAAGACGTGTGTGTGTGTTTGTGAAACATATACATTTTTGTGTGTTATTTACGATATATGAGTGCGGATGTGTGAATACATTGTTGTAACACTTCTTCGTTGACCCATTTAGTTACGCAGAACAGTGTGGGATCAAGCCACTGCGGGAGGGAATGGCTCCCTCACACCACTGCTTGGGTCTGGGAGTGCATCTCAACAACATTTCAATCCGTCCTGGTTGTGGGGGGAAGGTTGACTGAATGGCGCGCTCCATTGCTGGTTGGGCAAGGGGGATGTTGTGCTCGAAAACATTGCAGCGCCTGGCCTCCCCGACAATGATGCTGCAATTCGAAAGCTTGGCTCAAAACCAATTGTGATGGGTCTCTTTCTTTCATGGCTATGGTGAATGGCGCTGTCAGCTGAAGGCCAAAGATCATATCAAAAAGACCAGGCTAGCCTGTGAACTTCAGACTTTCGCAAGGAAGATTGTACCTCGCCACATGGTCTTCCAACCACAACGGGTCATCTCCTACCAGGTCGCTGCGGAGCAGCCTCTTTTACTTGAGCCATAACAGAACGTAGTCGATGCTGAACTGTGTGCGTGTTCGGGTACATATTTCAACACTCCTCCTTGCTGGAGGGTGCCAGATCACCCGCGCAGCAACTACACAGTGCGGTAGTCGGGGCCGAATGAATTTGAGAGACTCAGTTGGCCTTTACTCTTGGCTTGAAGAGGAAAACGAATCCGGAACGGGTCATTGCCTCCTTCGTTTGGACTCCGGGTACTGACTTTTTCAGCACGTCAGACCCGTTTCGTTTCCCTGGTACATGTTCTACTTTCAACTGGTTCATCGCCACGTGCTCTTGCAACCGCAAGTAGCGAGTTTGAATGAACTCTATCAACCGTGCCTTCGGCTTCACTCTCACCAGTACTCTAAGCTATTTTCGACTGGACATTGCTGGACATTCCAAGACGCCGAAACGGACGTTCTACACGTCGGCGGTCTGGCTCCAAGAAGATTGCTGACTGGCCTTCATTGCATGCCAATGCAGGAAATGCGCTGATTGATCATCTTCATTCTCGTCTCCTAACATGCCGAGCCGTTTCAACTCATACGCACTCCTCAAAACGGAATCCAACTCCTCTAAAGCTTCTTGATCACCAAGTGCGAGAAAATCGTCCCCGTGGACCAACACCTTGCGCCCTGTGCTCAGCTTAAGAAAGCAGGAACCATTTCTTTCTGCGACCTCGCTGAAATTCGTTCTTCAAAAGAAGTTGCGGGCGCGTCTCGGCAACTGTACATGCTCTTCTCCAACAAGCCTCAAAAACCTTCTTCTGCATCTCCTGGCGGGAGCTCGACGTGGACACGTCGCTTTGGTACTCCGCAGAAATGCGCTCGACTGAAATTCCAGAGGCCTAGCTCCTTTTTCCGACGCTCAGTCAGTCGACCAAGCGCTCAGCAAATAGCGCATCGCCTCCAACGGCGGCGTTGGCGAAAACAAGATTCTGCAGTAATTGCTCTTCCGGCTTCTTAGCTGCCTTTCAAGGGCAACCAACCTTGACCGGTAATAGGGTTTCTCCGGGTCTCCTTTGTTAGTGTCAAGCGACTCCTTGCTTCTTGAAGTAGTCCATCTCAAGAGTTCTAGCCTTCTTCACTTCTTCTGCTGGTAGCAGTCCTCCATTGACATCACCTCAGTATTCCTCGATGTAGCCTGCAGTCTGGAACAGAAGCTTCTTCGCAGATTGGCCCTGATGTACTAGAATTTATTGAGTTAAGCTCACCCGTCTGAACAAACTCTCTGAAATAACCAGCGCAGGTGCATACCTGGCTGATCTCTTGGCAATTTCACCAATAAG
Organism: Effrenium voratum; assembly: GCA_963377175.1. Lineage (NCBI taxonomy): Eukaryota > Dinophyceae > Suessiales > Symbiodiniaceae > Effrenium > Effrenium voratum. The sequence goes on from CAUJNA010003821.1 coordinate 108,951, forward strand.
GTGTACATGCCTGTGCCAGGGATCTTTCCCTGTCTTGTTGCTACATTCACGTTCCAAAAGTTCAGCAAGTTATCGGCTATTGGTAGCCGGTCGCCTTGCCATGTGCGTTGAAGACCGCCGCGATCTTTTGCCATCATCTCCAAACGGCACATGGGTCCTCGGACCAAGTGTGTGTCCGATCGATCCGTCAGTTCCTTGGCTTCAGGATCCTTCCATCACGTTGCTGTCCAGGGCGCCTCATGCAAGAGCAGGAGCCCTGCGTCCAGCTGCTTCCTCTGCACAAGTTGCGCGCATGCTCCAATGCTCTGTCCATCCGGATCTTGCGTCTGTATTTATTGATGTTCTGCAAATGGCTGAATGGGTGCGTCCTCTACATCTTCAGGCTTGCTCAAATCCCAGTAGGTTCCATTGGACTTGACCTCTTCCGTGGCATAGCCCGGCTTTAGTCCAAAACGGGCTGCTTCTCCCATGAACCTCTTGGGGCTGTAGATCTCCATCACATCCACTGCGTATCTTGCAGCTCAGGCCTGATCTCCATTGAAATCTCCACCTCCAGGGCATCCATCCATGGGCCTCGTCTTCCTGCAATGCTGCAATGACATGAAGGGCCGGCACCTCCATCCTTGGCTAGACCATGGCATCAGCCGTTCCAGCACAGAGCGCCCAGAAATTTTCTCGACACAGTCAGCTGTGATCTGGTGCGAGTATGGTATGGTGGCTCATGTACCGGCGACTCCCTCTCCTGCCTCTCAGTATACAACCTTCGCCTATGGCAATTGCTGGCTTTTCCCAGTTCTTACCGCAACGCCTGTGCGGCTGCTGCTTTTGCCGGCGCAGCTGCCTTTGGCGGGCTCTTCGGGCGACCGCTGCTGGCTGCCTCCGGATGGGTCTGCTGGCACCTCTGGCCTTTCTTCCTTCTCTGGCTCCTCTGGCTCCTCCAGCTGATCCGGCTGCTCCGGCTGCTCTGACGGGTCGGCCGCTGGCTCAGCCACCCTGCCTTTTCCGCCCTTGCCCCGCCTCCACGGCCTCGACGGCGGTAGGGCTCCTGGCCCCTTTCCGTAGAACCAAACAGATCGCTTTCATGGATCGGCTTGGCTCCCCGCTACCATGACAATAAGCTTACTCAACCAGGTCGCTGCGAAGCGGTCTCTTTTACTTGAACCCAAACATAACATTGTCGATGCTGTACGACTGTACGCGTATTGGGCTACATATTTCAACATGAACAAGTCCATGAGCAAATCCATTCAGTATAAATCCAGCCGCCACATGCTGCTGAACATCTCCTTGCCAGACTCCGCAACATTTACTCCAACCTGCGAACCCGCTTCACCAATCACAGGATTTCTGAACCCGAAACGCTTCCCATCCGAGACACTTCTCCGAAATTCCCATGCGAAGCCAAGCTGGGCAGACCACCATTGATTGCTAACATCCTTTCAGCAGAACTAGCTTAAATAGTGTTTTGATCAAGAAACGTCAATCCGGGATAGCCCGCGGTTCCCTGAAACGAGAAGCTTCTTGGCTTGCTTCCAATCTTTGACGTGCAGGGACCATACCCAACTGATAAATCTTACTTTGCACTAGGGTTCGAAAACATGGGGAGCACACACCCCAAACTCGTGCCCAGCCTGGTCTCAGGGATACATGGCGCCTTCGCAAGTGCGGGCTTTCAACCTTTTAGAGTGGGGTTCACCCAAACGAGCTGGAAAGGAAGGTTGCCTTGCGAGACCTCGACCAAACAAGGTACAAATACAAAGGAACAAGTCGAACAGTCGGATTTGGGAAAAGGTCTCCTTCTGACCCTTTAGAAATATGTCCATGACCCCATTTTTTAGGGCAATGACCCCATTGTTTAAGGGTCATGGAGACTCCAGGTACTCGTTCTGTTGCTTGCGTTTGAGGGAACACCAAAAACAAAACAAAGCGACTAATGGAACCCACTGGTTGCCATTGGGGGCAACTCAGGTCTCCGGGTTACGCGTGCATCAGGAAAAGTCATTGAGGTCTCATCCGTTGCAATGTGTTGTCTGCTTGGACCTTGCCTGATGTCGGCACAGGAGTTTCCCGACAAACTGCTTGACACTGAAAGTCTTCACGTTTTACATTCGACCAGTCTGACCGCCAAGTGAAGCTGAACGCGCCCTGGAGTGTGACATGGGACGTTCAAACAATTCGCGCCGGAGAAGCGACGCTCGAAATGGGATCAGAAAGCAAAACTCAAAATATGCTAAAACGAAAACATACGAAAACGCGACACTCAATCGTGCAAAGCTGAAATTCCTCCCATGCAGCGGAGATGAAGTTTACAATGTGACCAAAGCTCAAATTCGTCACGGAAATCATGAAACGGAAGCTGCTGTCTCCTGCGGGCAAAATGAAGCTAAGCACGCATCAACCTGAAAATGAGAAAGTGACATTCTTTCTCTTGGACAACAGGGTGCTCATAGCCCACATCGCCTGTCACGCCCGCAAGCCCGTCACACCGCTGAGTGACACTTTCCCAGACGCAATGAACAGGACGTGTCACCAAATTGAAGCCCAAGCTGCTGCTTCAGGCTGACCACTATAGAAGAGTCTGCGTGTCATGTCTTGTTACGACCTGATTGTCTGGCAAGGAGCTAGAGTAATTCAAGACAAAAGTCCGAAGAGGGGTCTCTTTCGATGTTCAAAATTCGCACCTGTCCAAAACCAAAACCATCCGACCCGCCCAAAGTCTGCAGGGGGGTCACTTTCGATGTTCAAAATGCGCACCGCGGTCAAAAGCGTGACGTGCGTCGACACCATGCCTTTCACTGACCGATAGAACCCCATTGTGTGTGTGTGTGTGTGTTCACATTGTTGGGGTGAATCTTCTTCCGAGTCAAACAATAATTAATCAGAAGCAGGCATCCCCCCCTCCTCCTGCCGCAGTGGTTAATGTTTTGCTCTGAAAGTGGTTGACGCTTACAACTGTGTTCTCTTGAATGGCTTGCCAGAATCAATATAAATCTCTAAGAATCCCCAAGTCATACTGTGGATGGACGAATTCCTGCACCACCTAAGAAACGAGTTAGGGGCCAGCGAGAACTCGCCGCGGACATCCGCGCGAAATTCGCGCCTCCTTGCACACGATGAAGTGTCGGAAGAGGATGTCCTCACCGAAAGGTGCAGGAGCAAAGGCGGCTCGATTCTTTGGACATGGTTTTCTTTGGTCATGCTTTCACATCGCATGGAAGAGTTTGATTGGGTTTAACCAAATATCAAATCATGGAATACTTCTCTTTGCAGCTCAGCTCCTTGAGGACTTTCCCTTTGACCATGACAACTAGCAAGCCAATGGCAAGCTTCCTGTGACAGACCCCTCAGCTTTCCCAGGGAGGCAAACCGTTTTTTCGGGCAAAACTGGGAAGCCCGGTTTTCAGTGGTTGATTCGTCAAACCCCCTGGTAGCAAGCATCCCCATGCGAGTTTTGAACGCCGCTGCGCGATTTTGCGTATTCACCAAGGCCCTGTGTTGCTTCATGCCCATAGATTTCAGTCTGTAATGGCCTAGAAGGTGTCCACTTAGCTCTATAGCTGTAATCTTCGTCATTGTCCCAAGCCATGTTCCGCTTGACATTCGTCTACTGTGAGATGCTGGTGGTTCCTGGAGAAAATGGGTGAACAAAAAATGGGGAGACAATCCTGAGATGGGCGGCACAAAAGACCAGCTACGAAAACGTCAGGGCGAGTTGCTTTTCAGAGCCTAGTTCTTGTGCAGGTTACAAGGAACAAATGCTGGAAGACCGGACAAGTCAGCTCTGAAGGTAGCTTCCTCAATGTGTTCCCATCGCTACGATAAATGACAGCAATCTGACGCTTTGCGCCCGCTCCCTTCCTCATGGTGATCTTGAACTTGGGGTCAATCTGCGCAATGATCGACGGCAAAGCCGAAATCGATGGAGCGACCGCTTTAGCAAGAGACGTTCCATAGCGAGTCCATACTGTGGATGGACGAAATCCTGCACCTGAGAAACCCTATCATGATTCCCCTTTAAAAGACCAACATAAAACATTTTCGTTTTTTGGGTTTCGAAGTGGTGGGAACGGATTTCGCAAATCCACAGGGGTCTTGAGCCGGGGATCCACTTGCAAATCAAGAACGCGAAGCCTGGCAGGGGAAAGCCACGCACCTTCCAAGGCCGTCTTCCCAAAAAGGGGGCAAGTCTGTTCCAAAAGGGCATGTCCCAAAGAGTTGCTTTTTCAAACTGCCTGTATTTCGATGAGGTCCCAGACCCTAGATCGAAGCCTCTTCGAAATCCATAGGGGCCGAATCGCAATCCCTAATCCGCGCCACTAACGTTGAGCCAAAACCGTGTGTTGGAGCATGACAAATCCGCAAATCATCGGGGATTAGGTGTTGGACAAGCTAGTATTGTATAGTCTTGCCTTCAAAGAGCCAAATATGTGAATTCAGCATGGGGCTGGGCGCTACGCGACATAAAATAGAATCACACAAAACGAGCGTACTTGTCAAGACAGAGAGAGAGAGAGAGAGAGAGCGAGAAAGACAAATGAGTCCACAAGCGCGCGCTTCAATCCTAAAGCTCTGTGTGCCATGCGCAAAAGATATCACTTGCAAAGCTTAGACTTACTTATCACACGGATCCAATGGATGACACTATAACATTTATCTGAATTATTCTGTCTCTTTTATCCAAAAAAGTCATAGAGACCAAAGCAACGGCAAAACGATCGCCTCGGGGTCCGTGACCTCCAAGTGCCTCCATTCGCTGTGCGCCTCGCGTGTGCATTGGCGTGCGTTGCTACAGCCCTTCCCTCATCTTCTCTCCTCCCGCCCCACCCAGCTGGGAAAAGCACGGGATGCTGCAGCCCTCAATACGCCCCTTGCACACAAGAAGATAAGGGGGGAAAGGTCCTTTGGGAGTATGCCACCCTCGGCACGGTTCGAAGCAAAAGGGGAAGGGAACGTCCAACCTGAGAGCACACCAGAAGCAAACTCACTTTAGATCGTTTCCCGAAGGTGATGTTGGGGAAGGTCGGGACACTTTCGTGAAACTACCCAATTTGAGGGGCCCAAACTCTTCAAGCACAAACTAAAAGGCAGGCTGACGCCTGATTCCGCCGACCCCCAAGACTCTTTTCCCAGACTGTCAAAAAGGCAGCACCCGCATCCCCAGCATGCAGAGCATCACCCAAGGCTCCAGTATGATGCCAGCAAAGCTGTGGATGCAAAAGATGCCTATTTTCCTGGTGCTCCAAGACCAAAAAGGCAGCTTGCAGCATCGCCAGCGTACCTTGCATTCCCAGGATCATCAGCGATGGTGATGCCGGTGATGCCAAAAGCTGCCTTGTTTCCTTGAGAAGGCGTACAAACAAGGCATCATCCTCATCCTCATTGTCATCGCCATCGCCATCATCATCAGCATCATCATCATCATCATCAGCATCATCATCATCATCATCGTCACCATCCCCATCAGCATCAGCATCATCATCAATCAATCAATCAATCAATCAATCAATCAATCAATCAATCAATCAATCAATCAATCAAACAAACAAACAAATCAAATCAAATCAAATCAAATCAAATCAAATCAAATCAAATCAAATCAATCAATCAATTATTCATTGAATCAGTGAATCAATGAATCAACCAATCAATCAATGAATCAATGAATCAATGAATCAAATCAAATCAAATCAAATCAATCAATCATTCAAATCAATCATCATCATCAAGATCGCCTTCGTCATCATAAGGGTTCGAGGTTAGGGTTAGAGGTTAAGGTTAGAGGTTAGGGTTAGAGGTTAGGGTTAGAGGTTAGGGTTAGAGGTTAGGGTAAGAGGTTAGGGTTAGAGGTTAAGGTTAGAGGTTAGGGTTAGAGGTTAGGGTTAGAGGTTAGGGTTAGAGGTTTGAGTAAAAGGCTAGGGCTAGAGGTTAGGCATCATCATCTCAGCATCATCATCATCATCATCATCATCATCATCATCATCATCATCATCATCATCATCATCATCATCATCATCATCATCATAATCGTCATCATCATCATCGTCATCGTCATCGTCATCGTCATCGTCATCATCATCATCACCATCACCATCACCATCATCATCATTTTTGTCATCAATCATCATCAGTATCGTCGTTGTCATCATCAGGGTTAGAGGTTCGGGTTTGAGGTTGAGGTTAAAGGCTAGAGTTTGAGGTTAGGGTTAGAGAGGGTTAGAGGTCAGGGTAACAGGTTAGGGTTAGAGGCTAGTTTAGAGGTTCGGGTTAGAGGTTAGGGTTAGAGGTTAGGGTTAGAGGTTAGGGTTAGAGGTTAGGGTTAGAGGCTAGGGTTAGAGGTTAAGGTGAGAGGGTAGGGTTAGACGTTAGGGTTAGAGGTTAGAGTTAGAGGTTAGGCGTGACAAAAAATCCGCCGCGGGACCCCCGCTCCCCCCCTCAGACTCTCCCTAACCACCACTTAGAACATGCCTCGCCCCTTTGCAGAGACTAACATGGCATTTGCAAAGGGCTCGGCGGATAAATAAATGCATCGCTAAATAAATGATAGCACAGCAAGGTCGTTCTCTTGATTGTTGCTTTGGCAGTTCGAAGTTGCCACCGGAAAAAAGACCAGAACACATCACCTCGACAGAGGTGCTGTAGGCTACTTGGCATCCAGCTAGAGGTCGCCCCGGTCGCCTTTGGTTTCCCCCGGCCTCGGGAAGAAGGTGTCATTTGAAAGGTAGCTGGGCCCTGAGGTGATGCGGTGGGTCAATGCGTACCAAAATGGAAGCCTGATGGAAGCAAAGACTAAAATGGACTAAAACCTGCAGTCCCTGGTGGGTTTATTTTGACCCATACCCATGTCTGAACATGGTGACGCTCACTTTCAGCTTAACGCATCACCTCGCACTGAACATGGCTTAAGCTTCTCTTTTCGGGTGTTTAAACTGCCACTCAAGCGCGTCAACTTGCCCACCTTGAACGCGGGCTCACAAAGCCTCTTCATGTACCCATTGCCTCAGTGACTGAAATCCGAATTCGACGGCCAGGTTTCATCAACCATTTGGTCCAGCGGCTCCCTAACCCTTGAAGAAAGCCGGGAACCTCCAAATCATATCAACTGACGATTCGACCAACTGGTGTATGCGTCTTGAGGTAACTCGAGTTGGGGATGGGATTGGTGATAAAGTGATGCCACGATTTAAGATCCAGGTGTATATCAATCCCGCGGTCCTACTCCCGTCCATGTCCATTCGAGAAGGCCACCTGAGGAAACCCGGGCGAAGCTAGACAAAAACCTGACACAAAAAGAATACGGGCTATGCGCGATGCGCAAATACAAAATTCACCCAGGTACAATGATACAATTGCCCTACAATTTGGTAGGCACTTCTAGGTTCTTGTTTCCAAGGGTTCCGGAACACATCAGCCCACAAAGCAAGGACCTTGGTAGGATTGAAGGGTTCTTGCGGGCATCAAGCTTGGAAATGACTCACTCAGCACGAGTGCAGGGCTTTAAACCCCAAGGCAGCAAACTCAAAGGACGCAGGTGAGGGTCCTTGCAAATCTGAAAAACAACTGGTTGGCGTCCTTGCGGCTTCCAATTAATCACCATCCAACAAGTACTCCCCCGCTCCCTCAAGCTTTCAAAGCATCCTGCGAACGTCGCTGAGAGGTCAACATCATCGAGGGCGCCGTCTTTTTGCGCGCACCCTGCGTGCCCCCTTTCTTGTCGGAGATTCAGATTCAAGCGACGCCCGTGTTGTAAGCATGTCTGCAACACGCATGCTGAAACCGCTGGGTGATGTGCATATGTCACCATGCGTTGGACTATTTGTTTTATATGAAAATCTCCCCAGGCATGGTATTCCTGACACGAACGACGTCAAGGCATCCAGGGCCAGCAATCCCTGGCCAAGTTTGCAACTGCCAACAACCATGTGTTCACAGCCAGCCGACACTCACATTTTCTCATTTTGTTTGTAGTCCATCAAGTTTAACATGTAGTTCAAGAACTTCAAGCTTAGTTTATCATGAGTGCTTGCAGCCGATTACATCAACACAAATTCTGGGGGCTACGGGATCGGATGAGAGGCCAATTCTTCTTAAGCCCCCTTGAAAAGAATCAACATACCCCCAGTAGTGACAGATTCCCTTTCAACCTGGTACATTCACAAGGGAAAATCACCAAATATGGGTGTGGCTCAAAATTAAAGAGGTGGGGTTACGCCAGTTTTTGTCATTGGTTCCATTGATCAGGTGCCATTTTGGTACATTTTCTTGAGCCATAGCCATATGGGTCTGTCCTTTTTAGTGAACCCCCCTTTGGAGGGTTAAAGGGAAACCAAAAGGAACGCCGTAATTTTGGGGGTCTAAAAAAAGAGACTCCCATGTGTTTTTCATATGGCCATGGGTCAAAATCCAAATCGCACCCCCAGTGAACATCCCAATCCAAGGACTGCAATAGGTCCTAAAATGTGTGGTGAATTCACCCACCAACCAATCTGGGATCCCAAAACCGTCTTGACCACCACAGCGATATGGTGGCTCAAATTTTAAGGAGCTAGGGCTACGCACTGGTTTTTAGAGCCCCAGCCATATGGACGTTGAAGTCAACCCAGGCCTTCCCGGCGCTCGCTGAACCCCCCGGCAGCTCCGAGGGGCGAAAACGCCAAGGGCTCAGCACCTGACACGAATTCGGAGGGAGCTGTTGTGCGGCGAGTGGCTAGTTTTTGGTTGCTGGAACGACCCCCCGGCAAAAAGTTTTGTCACTTTTTGGGGGTTTGGTGGAAAACGCCTATATTTCCCAGCACGTTGAAGTCTAAAGATCCAACCCAATAGCAGTCAAGTCATGGGAAGGGTTGATCAAATGGTCCGAACATGGGATGACCATTGGGGAAGCCACTGAAAAGTGAAGAAGTGTCAAGGGCAAAACACTGGGAGCGCAAGAAAAACCTCTGGCCTCTGCAACTTGAGGAATTCATCAAACCGCCAGCCCAAATGTCTGGAGCCAAACCTCTGGATTGCAACTTGAGTCATGAATCAATCAAAACCCGGAATTTCAATACCATGCTTCAAGAATTTTCGTTCAGGCGGATATCCGCGCCCGCTTCTGGCAAGGGAGATTGTCCCTATCCAATTACCTGTGAGTTTTGATGGTGACTCGCTTGAATTTTCGCTTTGGCTGATAAACAAATTCGTGCCAAGGACAACTGGGGAAGCGAGCTCTTTTGGTCTCGAGCGCTGGCTTTCTGGGACCTGAGTTTAAAAAGGACGGCTTATGGTTTACAATGGTTTTGGCCTGCAAAACAAGTTCAGGGACAGCCCCTTACATAACGAAAAGGCTCGTTGTTGTTTTGTTTTCAGCCCAGGTGGCAGCATCCTGATCTCCACCTCAGACGGAGAAACCTCATGTTTCCCGTGATGCACTTGCTGAATAATTGGTTCAAGACGGGACGCATAAGCCGAGATTGCGGTTACGTCGTCCGGCTCCGTTGCAAAGTGACCCAAAGGGAAAAGTCCATGGCTTCTTCGGCTAATATGGGAGCAAACAAGAGAAACTGGTGCCGAACTGCCTAACTTGAAAGAAACTCTCGCATTCAAGCAGGCCCGCGGAGCTGTTGTCCTCCTCCCGCGCTTGAGCAAGAAGCCGCTCAAAGGAATTCAGAGCCTGTGGCAAATCGGCGGGCATGAAAGGAAAGCCAACCACAATGTAGACCGGCTGATCTTACCGTCGCAGAACCTGAAAGATAGGATCCCGAAGTAAAAAACTTTCCATGTCCTTTTCATTTCCATACAATGTTCTTTCCATTTCCTGTCCATTCTATTTCGACCTCCTTTCCCTTTTCATTTCCTTACCCATTCCTTTCCATTTTCTTTCCATTTCCTTTCCATTTCCTTTCCATTTCCTTTCCATGTCCTTTCCATGTCCTTTCCATGTCCTTTCCTTTCCCTTTCCATGTCCATTCCATTTTCTTTCCATTTCCTTCCCATGCCCTTTCCATTTTCTTTCCATTTCCTTCCCATCTCGTTTCCATTGCCTTACCATTTCCTTTCCATGTTCTTTCCATTTCCTTTCCCTTTCCATCTCGTTTCCATTGCCTTACCATGTGCTTTCCATTTCCTTTTCATTTCCTTACCATGTCCTTGTCATTTCCTTACCATATCCTTTTCCATGTTCTTTCCATTTCCTTTCCATTTTCTTTCCATGTCCATTCCATTTCCTTTCCATTTCCTTTCCATGTCCTTTCCATGTCCTTTCCATGCCCTTTCCTTTCCCTTTCCATGTCCATTCCATTTTCTTTCCATTTCCTTCCCATGCCCTTTCCATTTTCTTTCCATTTCCTTCCCATCTCGTTTCCATTGCCTTACCATTTCCTTTCCATGTTCTTTCCATTTCCTTTCCCTTTCCATCTCGTTTCCATTGCCTTACCATGTGCTTTCCATTTCCTTTTCATTTCCTTACCATGTCCTTGTCATTTCCTTACCATATCCTTTTCCATGTTCTTTCCATTTCCTTTCCATTCTCTTTCCATTTCCTTTCCATTTCCTTTCCATTTCCTTTCCATGTCCTTTCCATGTCCTTTCCATGTCCTTTCCTTTCCCTTTCCATGTCCATTCCATTTTCTTTCCATTTCCTTCCCATGCCCTTTCCATTTTCTTTCCATTTCCTTCCCATCTCGTTTCCATTGCCTTACCATTTCCTTTCCATGTTCTTTCCATTTCCTTTCCCTTTCCATCTCGTTTCCATTGCCTTACCATGTGCTTTCCATTTCCTTTTCATTTCCTTACCATGTCCTTGTCATTTCCTTACCATATCCTTTTCCATGTTCTTTCCATTTCCTTTCCATTTTCTTTCCATTTCCTTTGCATGTCCTTTCCATGTCCTTTCCATTTCCTTTCCATGTCCTTTCCATTTCCTTTCCATCTCTGCGTCTCTGCGTCTCTGCGTCTCTGTGTCTGTCTGTCTCTGTGTCTCTGTGTCTCCCTGTCTCTGTCTCTCCGTGTCTCTGTGTGTCTGTGTGTCAGTTTTTGAGGATGAACATGATGAGGAACATGATGATGATGATGATGATGATGATGATGATGATGATGATGATGATGATGATGATGATGATGAACATGAACATGAACATGATGATGATGAAGATGATGATCATGATGAACATGATGATGAAAGTGATGATGGTGGATGTTCATCAACATCATCATCTTCATCATGAGGTTCCTCATCATGTTCATCATCAAAACCGTGGCGCTTTTCTTTTTCATATGTGCCGTGAGACCCGACTGAAAATGCAGAGGATGCGTTGTCATGATTGTCATGATAACTGCTGCTGATGCTGGGGATGCATAGTGATGACGTTAACTGCTGGTGATGCTGAGGATGCGCAGTGACGATTATCATCAGGATGATGATGATGAACATGCTGAGGAACATGATGATGATGATGATGAACATGATGGAAAGAAAAGCAAATGGTAAGGAAATGGAAAGGACATGATAAGGAAATGGAAAGGAAATGGAAAGCACATGAAAAGGAACCTGGAGCCTCCATTGCTACCTTAATTTTTGCTACGAAATATTTTTGCTCGTGACACGTTCTTCTCAAAAAAAACGCTCGTTTTAACAGAAAGTGCTCGAGACATCCGCGCAAATGCAATTAGCTACCTGCGATTCGTAGCATTTTTTGAATTTGCGCTCGTTTGCGCTTGTTTGCGCCGATGTGCGCTCGTTTTGCACTTTTTTTGCACATGTTTGCGCCATTGTGGCGGCAACTTGACCATGGGGAAGAAGAAAACACGGCCGAATTGGATTTTTGCCCGAATCGTCAAAAAGCGCTCGGAAGCGAATGGGAGGCAAAAAGTGCTACGTCGAGTCATTTTTGGTATCGAACAAGGGGGAAGGCAGAAATTTATGCTACGATGGAGGTTCCAGGAAATGGTAAGCAATGGAAACGAGATGGAAATGATGGAAAGGAAAAGGAAGGAGATGGAAAGGCGATGGAAAGGTTGTGTTTTGCTGGTCGCTGTTGTGTTTTTGTTGTTGTTGATTGTTGGTCTTTGTTGTTGATTATTTTTCTTAGTTGCTGATTGCGAGCCATCTTCCTTGGCTGGGTTGGAAACGGCATTCCGAAAGCAAACAATGCTTAAGTTGCAATGGGGCGATCAATGTGTCCTAGCGGGGGGCAACTTCTCCATTCTCTTCATGGTCAAGGATCCTTGTTCCACCATAAACCAGAGGGAAGTCAACTGCCCGGAAAACTGACAAACCCTCAAAGACCCGGTAAATGTATTTTTGGCTTCCCTTCAAACACCATAGGAGGCCAATTTGGGATAGGTCACTCTGATGGTCGGGAAATCTCAAGGTATTCATTCTGCTCTCAAACTACCCGAAGCCATTTGATTTCCTTGCGGCCTCCCTGTGCACAGTATCCAACATAGAGTCCTCCGATTTTGAGACGTGTGCTCAACGTTCCCTCCAAATTCTTGGACAGGAGTTGGCCCCCTCCCTTTGAAGTAACCTTCGCAGCCTTTCAACATGTTTTTCAAACCTGGTTTATGTTGGAGAAGGAGCAGCCTCCTAGCAGGGCACCCTGGCCTCCTTTCAAGAATTGATCTTCCCAGTACCCCCGTGTTAGTGAGAGGGAGGCTGCGCGTTGCCATGTCGAGTCGATTCTTGACCATATCCTTCTTGCCTTCAGGTTCTCCACACTCCCAGTTCTTCTTCCGCACCGTCTGGTCCAAATCGCTGGAAGGCTCCTGTTTGCACAAATCACTAGATTACCCACTGTGTCCTTGGCCCAAGTGATGCTTGAAACCGAAGACTTCTTCCACTAAAACAGCAAAGAAGCCACTCACCAAGTTGTCTTTTCCTTGCAGTAAGCGTTGCTTCTGGTTGCTTTGAACCCTGACTCACAAACCGGAAGTAAGAGACCTCTGTGGGTAAGCTCATTTTACCCCTTTTCATAGGCATCGTGAACTTGTGCTTCAAGCTGGGCGGAAATCCAGGCCCCAAACCTTGCCAACCCACCCTAAACTCTGAGACCGATACAATGGGTATTTGGCGATTTGGCCACAAGGGAACGGCTTGTTTTCCTTTGCGCGCGAGGGGGGCGGGGGGAGGTGGTCCTAACGAGGGTCCTTTTATACCCTTTGGCAGGTTTGGGATCTAGGGTTCCTGGAAAAAATAAAATGATGATACTTGCATAATCTTGTATATAGGTGTGGTTCTTCTGATTGAACGCCTCTGACATTTCAATTTCATGCATGATGCGAAGCGCGTAAATTGACGGCCTACTTTCGCCAAGCAGAAACACAGTACCATTGCCAAGTGGCATTTTTGTGGATAGCATAGCAGCCACCTTCGTGTGAATTCAAGTCATAACCATTCGGACCCAAACCCAAAACTGGTGAAACGAATAAGTGAACATGTCAAGTTGCGGCCCCTGATGAGTTTGCTTTGAAAACCCACAGAATTGTCAACCAACCACTTTGTAGTTCGGGTTGCCCTAGCCCGCCTGGTGGAGGGACCAGTTCTGCATGGCCCGCTGCACTTCCAAAAGTTCTTGACCCACGCGCTCACCGACGGCAAGCGCCAGCGCAAGCGAAAGAATCCACCGGCCCATGTCCAGGCAAGAAATCTGTGGCTAAACCCAAAGGGCTGGATAAAGCTCTGTTTGGCAAACGCTATGGCTGCGGAGGCGGGCGGAGGTTTGCCAGCATCAGGTTGGTCAGCCTTTTTGGGGTGCAGAAGGGAATCAAAGGCAACCTGCACAGAATTTGCAGACCTTCACATGCGACACAAGTTAGGCAACGCCAAAACCACGAAGCACTAGAGCGTCCTCGCATGGAGTCCCCAGGAAAGCACTTGGTCAAACTGAGGAAAGCACTTGGTCAAACTGAGGCTAGGCCCGGTGCATCAAATGGCACAAGTCACGCATGCTTCGTCATGACCATAATCCATGATCTACCCTGCACATGTACATGGAACCCAAGGAGGATTCCCAAAAAATATATTCCTTCGCCTTTGGTGGAATCTCGGGCAAGCAAACTTGGTCAACGTACGCGGCTACACCTAGCCGGGTCGCAATAGGCGGGTCGGAAATAATCGGCAAATATCTATATCCTCTTGGGGTTTCTGCTTGGTAAACATGGCTATTTAGCGCCCACCAAGGAATCGAATCTGTTCTACCATGTTCCTTTTGGAAATGGGCGAAGCCGTTACCGAACGGGGACCGGGAATCAACCGAGCAACAGTTCACATTTGGAAAGAGTTGTTTCCCTGCAGGCTACCTACGGAAAACACACGACAATTCGGCAAGCCCCCCGGCCTTGCAAGAACCTTTTGCAGACTTCCCCAAACTTCGAATCACGTTGTCGAGTTGCTCAAAGTGCTTCTCTCTCTGGGGAAAACTGAGGTTGCACGCCTAGGGGTCTGCAATCCTGGAAATCTCCCCTATGCTTCTGCGAAGACTACAAACAACCGACAAGGAATGAAGGAAGATAAAGCATACACAAATATTAAGCCTATTTTGTCATCAGCGGAGCTTCTATCTGTATATATATATATGTACACGTATGATTTATTGTGTAAACATAGCCAGACCCTGGCTGCCATCGGTCGGCTTTGGCGTCCCGGAAAGTACCTCACAAGCTTCAACTGGTTTGACACGCCTCCTCGGTGAGTGAGATTAAGAAAGATCGGGTCTGTTTTTTCTGAGGGAATGGGGTTAAGGGGAAACCAAGAAAAGAACATCGACGCCATTTTGGGGGCCCTTTTTAAGGCTCCCTAAAAAGAGACACACCCAGGAGTGTCATTGTGTTGATTCAAACGGCGCGGACCCATGATTTTTCTTGGGTCCCTCCAGCCTCTCCATCCGACACCGGAGTCTCCGTCCTACACGGCAATGCGCCCGCGAAAAGAGGAGGACCGCCGGTGTCCCTATACCTGGAGTCTAACCTTAAAAAATGGTTCATTAATGTTAGACCTCCTTTATTAACAGTCCCCTCTATTGTAGAAAGTTTTTTCTAGTTCAGGATCCTGTGACTGTTTTAGGGGTCCTCTATTGTGGAAAGTTGTTTGGCCGGAAAGTGCCGGAAACAACGCTGGAAACAAAATGGGCAAACAAACTTGGCAAACAAGTTGGGCCAAAAAAAAGGCAAACAAATCCTGGCAAACATTGGGAAATCCTTTTCTTGAAGTGCTCCCCAAACCATCGGTAATTTATTACAAAAAAGGTCCGGGCAAACAGTCACACAAAGGGGGGTGCCTAGAAGAGGCCCAGATCCTCTTTAATGAAACTGTTTTGGGGTCCTCTTTAAGTGTCCAGCTGGTTTCGGGGTTGCTGAAACCCTCAGCCTTTTACTTTCAAAGGAGGGGGCTCATCCTAAGCTCTCCCCAGCTCAAAGGTTGAAGGCCTGAGATCTAGGAAATCCATGTTACAAGTTGTTCCCAAACCATCAAATTTGAGATGACTTCTTTACACAAAAGTGAGGGCAATCAGTCACGCAAAGGGGGGTGCCCACAAGAGCACCTGATCCTCTTTAGTCTGACTGTTTTGGGGCCCTCTTTAGTGTCCAACTGGTTTCGGGGGTTGCTGAAAAAACGGACCTTGGCAATACTAAACTAGAATTGGCAATACTAAAGTAAGCACTGGGAATCTGAGAGCCAGCCTTGCAATACTAAAGTAGAATTGGCAAAACTAAAGTAAGTACTGGGAAGCTGAGAGCCAGCCTTGGCAGTACTAAACTAGAATTGGCAATGCTAAAGTAAGTACTGGGAATCTGAGAGGGGACCTTGGCAATACTAAAGTAGAACTGGCAATACTAAAGTAAGTACTGGGAATCTGAGAAGGGACCTTGACAACACTAAAGTAGAATTGGCAATACTAAAATATGTACTGTCCCTCCCAGACCCCCAGGATTTCCACAACAGAGGGTCCAGCTGACTGGTTCCACTGTTCGGGGGGGGGGCGCGTAAAGAGGGTCGGTCCAACATTACCCAAAGTAGTGGGGTCATGGACCCATTTTTAAAGGGTCATGGAGACTCCAGGTAGTGATTTCTTGAAAGGTTTGTTTCTCGCGGGGAAAAATAAGCACGATCCAACAGGTAAAGCTAAGCTCCGTCCTACCTGTTCCACAGAACATCGGCCACTCAGGCGAAACAAAGTCGGCTCAGAGAAAGGCCTTGCGGGGCATTGGGGGGGGGGGGAGGGGGGGCGGGGAATGCCCAACGCCAGGAGGATTGCAAACCAAACTGATAGGTTGGGCCGCTGCCGACTCGGAAGCAACAGTGATGTTGAACATGAACCAGCTTGCTCCATGTGCATTTGTGGTCCTGGCCTTTGCCAGCTACACCAAACAGGTTGGATCAGAAATCAGTTTAAGCAAAATAATAATTGAACCATGCAGGACTGTTTGGTTTCCAAAGACAAGGTCACATGTGTCAGCTTGTGAAACAAAGATATCCTCAGTTCCGCCGCCTTCAAAGGGCAGCCGGGATCTCACATGTTGACGCTTGACCCGGGGCTCTGGAATTCGAAAAGGCTTGCTGTGAGACCAAACAAGTTCCGAGACATGTCAGCTCCAGAAGGGTGGCCCAGACCTCAATCTTAGCTAAGGGATACTCAGCGCTAGATCAAACAGCCGAATTCAACCATCCTGTTCAAAACTGGGCTGCTCTCAGATTCCCCGCTAAAAGTTCAACTTTCAGTGGGTGAAATGGAAACTACCACTAAACACTTTAACTGGCTAAACAGCTAAGGAACCGGACGGCTGGGAGCCACCAAGCAAAAAATGGGCTTTCCTCAAGATTCGAAACCGCTTTGTGGATGGCTTCAGCTTGAACAGCCCAGCCTGCTTCCCCTCGATTCGGTCCTCACCGGTGATCCTGCGCAATGTCTTTTCCCGGTGCAGTACGGAGCACACAGAGTTCAGGTTCGGTGAGGAAAGAAACTGGGGGGGGGTGGACAAAAAAAAAGGAGGCGCTCTTGCCATGGCAAGGGCTTTCATTTTCTGCGGGAAATTTGTCCAAGTCGGTGACTCAGATGGAAGCAATGCAACTGCCGAACATTGCAACTCATTCGTCTGGAACCCGAGACCAAATCTTTCTTGGCAAAAGACCAATTCCTGCCAGCATCTGTCAAAAGACTGGCAAGGGTCAAGACCAGCTTGTGGTTGCATCTCCTGTATCCCCACTTGAGGTGATGTATCATTGTTTCCGCCATTTCTTTGAATCAAATCTCCAGAAGCAACACACGCAGACCGTAAGAACAAAAAGAAGTCCTGAGAGCAGTCCGTGACCTTTGTGTGCACAAGTCAAAGACGGAGGTGTGATGCGCTCGCACCCAAACATGTCAGGAATCCCGTGTCTGATTTCTCAGCGTCAAGACCGGGCCTCCTACCATTCCACGGTAAAGGGACCAAACCGGAAGGGAGTTTCTTCGCATTCGTGCAACGTGTCAACCTAGAGCAACGCAGGACATGCGGGTGCCAGGAGTACAATTGAGAAACACCCGTGCTTGTAGGCTTGATTGGTGAGCGACTCCTACTTGGACGGAGGAGGATTTGCGAGTCCCTAGGCGTTCTAAGTGAATTACGCAGTGTACCACTTCAATTTGACACGGCAAATGCCTTCAGATACTGCCTTGGAAGCTTGGTCCAAATCCTTCCTTGCATGAGAAATTGAACTCCAACCGTCACTGGAAAATCCCCTGCAAACGTTCTGTTAAAAGTTTTCAGCTAAAAATCCGCCTAGACTCTCCATGACCCTTAAAAAACAGGTCCATGACCCCATTTGGGGTAACGATTCCAACCAGAAGGAGACTCCAGGGACCTCAGACGAAAAGTGCAGCGCTTCCTCCTCCGCCGAGCTGTGACTCGAGAAATGGCGCCGCTCGCCTGCGAGCTGAGTTCATACCTGTCTGAACCCCTGGGTTCAGGCAACAGGCTCTGGTGAAAAACCACCTACCACAGGTGCCACAACTATGATCTGCCCGGACCCCATGGCTGGCAAATGGTCTGTGGAATAACCTATGGCTGGCAATTGGGGTTATTTGCCAGCCATTGGGGGGTCCTGGAACTTGTGAAAAACAACTGACAACAGGAAACAACTATGATCTGGGTGGTTGTTGGTCTATATTTTGCTTGGCCAAAATGGCTGCTGAACTTTCGATCTCCATTTATACCGACCCTACAAAAGGTGCCCTCAAAGAAACGCACAGGTCGAGTTTGGTTAAGCCAGAATGCTTAAGGGCAAGCCCGCCAATCGTTTCAGGCTGACAGCATGACGGAACAAAGCAAACAGCGCTGCTCACCTGCTACAAAACATGCCCCCCAGTTGCTAGGATGCTGGCAGATCCGTCGGCAAACGCTTTGCCGCAGAGCACGTGTCCACGGAACCACAGTACATTGACAATGGCGCCACTCTCTGCGGGCTCTGACGAGAAACCTTCGTGCAGTCGGTGAGTTTCGCCCAGTCGTGCAGCTGCCGTGCCAAAGATGTAGCGCTACGAGACCTTGGGATCGGCGCGCTCCTTGCAGGCGCTGGAAGCCGCCTACGTCACTTCGTGCGGCCTCTTGGCCGCTTGCGCGCAGGGCGCGAACAGCGGCTGTCAAGTCAAACCACGAAACGAGTTCCGAAGGAAGTGATGGATGGCATCCAGAAAGCTGGCCAAAGCGAGAGCGCAGGCCATTGACCGTGAGTGGCTGACCCTGACGTATTGGCTTCCAAAATAGTTCCACCGCAAGGCTCCGACACCCCAAGGGTCAAACGTCATCTGAAGCAAGGACATTATCACTTCGTGTGGAGGCAAACGCTCGGCGCGGTATTGCACAATGCATTTTGTTTCATTGGGGCGTTGGCGGCAAAGACGCAATTATAGTTGTCAGACGCTTTTGGCAGGCTGCTAAGCCACAAGTCCAAAAAGCCTGCTTTGTTTGCTCTTGAAGGCTTGCTTAACGACGCCATGCAACTGGCGCAGCCGTGACTTTCTAGCTTTCGCACTCCTTAATGTGTACCATAAGAGCCTAAGTATCTACTTGGTTGACGTTGGAAGGAGAGCCAAAAAGTAAATTTTAGCAGTTAAGTGGGGATGTCCCACTAAACCACAAGAAGCAACAATGTAAACTGTTTCCCAACAACAACCATGTCTAGTACGGGTTTGTTGGGTAGTTACTTTCAAACAAGAGTCCTGGCCAGCTGAGCGTCGGATTCGGGCGGTGAGTTTTAGGTTTGTATGACAGGAGGCCATGCAAGGGGATTCGCAAAAAACAACAAAAACATGTTGGAGGACTCCCGCGTACAAGGGTGCCCCCAATGCGTTGGAACCAATATGTGTTTCTTGCTTGCGAGGCCTTGTGCATTGTATTCCCGTGAAGACCGCTGCTTTCAACCCCTTCCTCTTCCGTCCTAAGAGGGCTCGCTTCCCTGGTTTGCAAACCAGCAAAAATGGCAACATAAATATTCAGTGTGTTTAGTGGTTTGGTCCGGACACCTGGTTGCTTGCATGTTCTGGCTTTGATCACTCGTTTTCAGCCAGATCGGCAACCAGCTTGGCAATCCTCAGCTTGTGTTTTGAACCTTCCAGCTCCATTCTGCCACGGGCCCCTTGCCAGATAGCCGGGAAGTTTCTGACTGTTTGACTAGCCGGTTTAGATTGTGAGCTAGGTAGAAAGAAGCTTCTTTAGATGACCAACTGGTTTGCCACAAAGACTGCACGCGAATCCGCAAGTTAGCTACTGAATCACTTACTTAGCATTTGTTCAACTAGATTGCATCCTCGCTGGATAGTCTGTTATTGGCTCCGCTCACGCATTAGTGTGTGAGTTGGCACCGGTACTTTGAGCTTGCCCGTGCGCCAGGTTACTTAGGGAACTAGTTTGTGAGCTATCTACTTGGGTTACATGGTACATGATGGGCCCGGATAGACCACATTTTTTTTTTGCGCCAGGACACTCTCCACAGGAGGGGTCGCCAAATCGAGCAATCCACAAGGAGAGCTCGGCCCGAAGCGTGGGGACCTGTGCCCAAATCTGAAGACGCATCATGTGGA
>CAUJNA010003821.1:133983-158983 GCA_963377175.1 Effrenium voratum
GTGAGGCACCAGAATTTCCGCGGAGAGGCCAGCCCCTGGTGCAGCCTTGGTGTCTGTGAGCCAGGTGGCGCGGGCGAGCGCCGCAAGGGCCGCCGCGCGTGGTGTCCGCAGGCAACAAACTTGAAACATTCATCCGATATCTCCAATCACAATGTGGCAGGGCGTTGGCAACCGCAGGATTTGGGCACAATGAACGCGACACGGAATCTGTTGATTGACTCCTGATTGAACGCGGACCTCATTTGCCCCAGGTTCTCTGACGGCAAAAGCCTGCTGAACAAATACAAACATGCTCGATGCGGCGAAAGCAACAAGCAACTGACTGTTCCAGTGGCTCTGGTACAGCTATGTGGGAATGGCTCTATAGTACGGTCTGCCATCCAAATGGCTTCCATGTTGGCTTCTTCTTTGAGCACTTGACTTTGACGTCGGATCTTTGTTGCCCTCCCGCCTGACTGCCGGACCTAAGTTGCCCCGGCAACTCGATGCAGTGAGACAAACCTAGATCGAATTCTAGCGGGATGAGCGAAGGTTTCATGGGGATTCCGCGAACCTTCCATTGGGTCCAAACGAACGTCGGCAACCAATAAGTCACACGGCACGAAACACGGAAGAGTGCACAAATCATGTTCTGGATTGATGCATAAGAAAAGTCCCCGAGCGAAAGAACAGACGGAAAAGCTGCCGCTCGTCCTTACCGGCCCGTCATCTGCCAAACACTCCCAGGGTCGCTGGGGGGGGGGGGGGCGACCCTGGGACTACAATAGTCAAGCTAAAACAGTGTTGGCGTCCGCCTCCTACGAGGCCCAAGTTCTACGCGATGTTTGCTAAATGTTCAAAAAGGGTTTCTAGAAAACCAACACATGGCATGCCGCCGGTTTTCGTTTTAGAAGATTAAAAGTAAAGGGTCGGAGGGTTGAAAGGCAGCCGAAACAAAAAAACTCGAAAGCCCTAAACCTTCTTTTTCTTCCACGACGGTCGCGATAGATTGGTCCAACTAAAGGAAAACGCGTTTGCCAAAGTCGAAGACAAACCTGACAAACATACAGTCCAAACTCGCAAATATTTTTACAAAGCGGGTAATCCTCTCCCCCTAAAAATAACCCCCCCAAAAAAAAATGGGGAGCCCTTTCTTTATAGAGGGAACAGATTATCCGCATGATTGGTGCACACAACCCAGCTTGGGCCTTGTGATTTGGGCCGACTGCTTTGTTGCAGTCGTAAGGAAAGGCCCGGGCCCGGGCCCGGTGCCACTTGCGAACAAGGGCAATCTCCAACCAATTGTTTCCAGAACTAGCCATGGGTCAAAATCCAAATCGTATTCCCAGTGAACATCCCAATCCCCGCCCAAAAAAACTGCAATGGGTGGTGCGCCTACCCCAAAATGGTACCATTGGTTTTGACCCACAGCCAAATCAATACTACACAAATACTAAGGTGCTAGACTGGTACTCTGCACCAAATGAACCACATAAAACCAATCTCATGCCAACGGCAAACCCTGCTGTACCAGTGCTGCACAGAAGCTCAACACTCAAAAACTCTTCAGAACCAACTCCAAGACCTGCTCACTCGCGATCTCCCCCATTTTTTCGCGGCCTCCCAGCCAGCCGCACCCCCCCATCCAACCCATGGGTTTTAAGGGGCAGCGGGCTTGGCCCTTGAGACCAAATCTGAGACCTCGACATGAAAACTGAATCTGGCTCTGTCTTTTCTTGGGGGTTCCCGGCACCCGTTTCTTTCTTTGAAAAAGGAGGGGCTTATGACGGGAACCATTTCAATAGAAAACTCCGCGGGCACAAAGGGGGCTGCTTGGAACTTTTTTTTTGGGTTGTTTAAGGCTCCAAAGAAAGGCTTCCTTACGGAAAAGGCGGTTGTTCCGCCGAATAGGCCCTGACCTGTCGACGCTTTTCGCTTGGGGAAAATGGGAAAATGGGAAAGAGCTCGGTTTTGTGGAGAACCCTCCAGTGGTAAAAAACAACAGCCTGTTCTCAGTAGGAAATATTGGCACGCCTTCCAACCACAAATGGATCCTTTCAGGGAAATGCGCTGTGAGCCTATTTCCATCTTGCCTGAGAACAAGCCTCCCATTTTGTTAAGCACCCTGGGACAAGAGGTGAACCTATTTCCAGTGAAATCGATTCCCTTTAAAACCAACAAGGGAAAATCAAACATATTCATGTCAGCAACGGAAAAAGACCCTTTTTTACCCCCCCTTCCCCCGAACCGAAGCTCCCCAGTCCTTCCCGTCCTCGCGCAGGCGGGTCTGAAGCGATTGCAAGGCAACGACCGCCGCCTCCTTTGTGGCCCTAGCCTCGCATGGAAATTGCTCCCCCTCTTTCCAAGGAACATAAGCCGTCATAAGCCTGTCCCCTAAAGGATTCTTCAGTCTCAAAAAGGATCCTCAAAACGCACGTTGCAAATTTGGTGAGGTTTTTTCAATCTCAAAAAGGACCCTCCAAAAGCACGTCGCAAATTCGGCGAAAGATCCAAACGCGACAAAAAGAGGCACAAATTCGGGGTCTTTTCGGGACACTGATGACGTCACCTGCCAAAAAACAATTGAAGGCATTGCCAACCTTTCGTGTTGCTGCACTGCCAAGGAAGATTGAACAGGGCACTTCCAGTGGTGCTACAAACAACACTCATTTGCCTGTCAGATGCGTGCTCCTTTGAAATCACAAGATTGTATGCGCGATCCCCTTAGGCAAATAGACTTAAGATTGCCGCTGGGAGGTAGAGATTGGAAACATCAAAATAATTATTTAGTGAATATTAGCAAACGAAATAGTGAATGGGAATAGTGAATTAGCACAATTGCGAATGGAAATAGTGGTTGGGAATAGTGAATGGGAATAGTGAATGGACATACGCCTACATGGCGAGGTGACTAGGAAAAAGCAAAAAATCATTACCCCGGCACGAGACCCCAAACAGTGATAGGCGGGCACACGCTGCAGAGTATTGTGCGGGCAGCGCCGCAAAACGGCGGTTGTTGTCAGGAAGCTGCAACATCATTTTGCGGTATTTGCGCGCACATTCACAAAGACAAGGACACGGCCTGGAACAGACACGCGCAAGAGAATGCAGCAGACACGTGTCGAAGCCAGCGCCATGGTCGTGTGTGTGTGTGTGTGTGTGTGTCTGTGTGTCTGTGTGTCTGTGTGTCTGTGTGTCTGTGTGTCTGTGTGTCTGTGTGTCTGTGTGTCTGTGTGTGTGTCTGTGTGTCTGTGTGTCTGTGTGTCTGTGTGTCTGTGTGTCTGTGTGTCTGTGTGTCTGTGTGTCTGTGTGTCTGTGTGTCTGTGTGTCTGTGTGTCTGTGTGTCTGTGTGTCTGTGTGTCTGTGTGTCTGTGTGTCTGTGTGTCTGTGTGTCTGTGTGTCTGTGTGTCTGTGTGTCTGTGTGTCTGTGTGTCTGTGTGTCTGTGTGTCTGTGTGTCTGTGTGTCTGTGTGTCTGTGTGTCTGTGTGTCTGTGTGTCTGTGTGTCTGTGTGTCTGTGTGTCTGTGTGTCTGTGTCTCTGTGTGTCTGTGTCTCTGTGTCTCTGTGTCTCTGTGTCTCTGTGTCTCTGTGTCTCTGTGTCTCTGTGTCTCTGTGTCTCTGTGTCTCTGTGTCTCTGTGTCTCTGTGTCTCTGTGTCTCTGTGTCTCTGTGTCTCTGTGTCTCTGTGTCTCTGTGTCTCTGTGTCTCTGTGTCTCTGTGTCTCTGTGTCTCTGTGTCTCTGTGTCTCTGTGTCTCTGTGTGTCTCTGTGTCTGTCTCTCTGTCTCTGTCTCTCTCTCTCTCTCTGTGTCTGTGTCTCTCTGTGTCTCTCTGTGTCTCTCTGTGTCTGTGTCTGTGTCTGTGTCTGTGTCTGTGTGTGCGTGCGTGGTAGTGTGTTTTCATGTTGATTGCGAAACGTGTGTGGGAGTAGAGACACATGCAGCACCAAGAACAAAAAAGGCGCACAGGCATGGCCAGCAGGCATGCTCGTTTTTCTTCCATGAGCAGCACATATCGGTGAGACGGCAGAATGGCAGGACAGGGCTGCTGGGATGGATTCGTTGCACTGCGCGCAGCCGCAGCAGGCCAGTCTGTTGGTAGATGCAAAGGCGCTGCGGTCAAGGCGTGGTAGCTTGTTGCTGCAAACAGCCGACGCGGCGCACGCAGAGTGCCAGTGGCAAGCTCTCGCAGCACAGAAGCGTTATCAAGGCAGGCACAAAGACTGGGCTGTCTGGCTCGGACCCTTCCACAGCAGGCGTGTGCATAAAGCGCGCGCTCCCAGATCGCAGGGCACACAAGAAGGCGTCAAACTCATTTGGCGCCATGTTATCGAGGCAGTTCATGCGGTGCAGCGCTGCGAGGGGCGGCAGGCCGCGAAGGCGCGGATGTTGGTCGATCCACTGTTGCATGGCAGCTTCGTCTGCACAGCGGAAAGAGTTGTCAAAGAAAGTCGGCAGGCGGATTTGTGCATGGATCCACTCGCGCGGACAGGGCGGGAATCGAGCCCGGGACAACCCGTGCCGCCGGACCACGAGACAAAACCCCCACGGTCCCGGAGCCGCCAAAAAAGCAAAAAATCGAGTTTGTGCGAGCCTGCGCAGCCGAAACGCACTTGTACATCAAGCAAAAGCAGGAATCTGCGGTAAATACCACGCGAAACGCTCGCGGACAGAAGTCGACACCTCACTTTGTGCGAGCCTTCGCAGTCGAAACGCATTTCAACATCAAGCAAAAGCACGAATCTGCGGTACATACCACGCAAAACGCTCGCGGACAGAAGTCGCCAACTCACTTTGTGCGAGCCTGCGCAGTCGAAACGCACTTCGACATCAAGCAAGAGCACGAATCTGCGGTAAATACCACGCAAAACGCTCGCGGACAGAGCGGGCACCTCAATCTGGCACCAAGGCCTTTTCTCTTACCGTAAGAACCCCTTAGTGTAGACACACTGTTTGGGGAACTAACCTGCAATACATTTCACTAAATTTCACTAAATTTCACTAAATTTCACTAAATTTCACTAAATATCGCAAATGCAATTTAGTGAAAATTAGTGAAATTGAGTGAAATTGAATGAAATTTAGTGAAATTTATTTTTATGTTTGGATAATTCATGTATTTAATTTATGAATTTGTGTTGTAATATTTATAGTATTAAGATTTTTTATTGATATTACTATTAATTTGGATGAAGGATTAGGAATTTAATTTCATGAAATTTAGTGAAATTTAGTGAAATTTAGCGAAACTAATTAAATTGAATGAACTTTTAGAAAGAGATTCACCAAATTTCACTAAATTTCACTAAATTTTGCAAATGCAATTTAGTGAAAATTAGTGAAATTTAGTGAAATTTAATGACATTTAGTGAAATTTAGTGAAATTTAGCGAAACTAATTAAATTCAATGAAATTTTAGAAAGAGATTCACTAAATTTCACTAAATTTCACTAAATTTCGCAAATCCAATTTAGTGAAAATTAGTGAAATTTAGTGAAATTCAATGAAATTTAGCGAAACTCACTAAATTTCACTAAATGTCACCTGTCACTAAATGTCACTAAATTTCGCTAAGTTTCACTAATTTAGTGAAATTTAGTGAAATCTAGTGAATCTTTTTCTAAAATTTCATTGAATTTAATTAGTTTCGCTAAAGTTCATTAAATTTCTCTAAATTTCATTAAATTTCACTAAATTGGATTTGCGAAATTCAGTGAAATTTAGTGAAATTTAGTAAAATTTAGTGAAATTTAGTGAATCTCTTTCTAAAATTTCATTGAATTTAATTAGGTTCCCTAAATTTCACTAAATTTCACTAAAATTTACTAAAAATCACTAAATTTCACAAAATTGGGCTTGCGAATCTGCAAATCCATGTTTCCCAATTCACAATTTTGATTCACTAAATATTTCATTCACTATTTTGATTCACAAACTATTTCACTATATTCCACTAATTTAGTTCAAAACATGTGTTTCAGTGTCTGCCTGGTCCGCAAATCTTAAAAATAGACAACTATAAGGTTGTACAACATAATGATTCTCCATCCCCATCCACTTCTGTTTTGCTCACTTCGGCCAGAAACAGTTCCGACTGTTTGCCATTAAGCTGGTCCCAGAAAGTGCCTAAAGTCCAGGAACTCAGGGAGTCAGCTTTTGGGAAAGCCACACTCAAACGTCCCCAAAGGCGACTGACGGTAGCCAGAGACGCCTGGCTGGAGCAGCAGGGCACAGCAAGAGCCAGGATCTCTTCCGCCGCCTCGGAGCCATCCACTTAGTCCGATCCCAAACCCAATACCCACTAACCTGCCCGTTTTCAGATCCCCGGCTGCAAGTGCCTAACTTGTAGTGGCTTAAATTCGGAAACTGCCACTAAACACTGAAAGGATCTGAAAAGGTAAGGGACTCTATCCCTGGGAGCCACCAAGAAAAGGAGCAATGCCTTGAGAACCTCAACAAAAACACGTGCTCAGGAGAATCTTGAAAAATGCACAGAGGTAACAACTGAACTGCGGTGCATCCAAAGGGCTGACGGTGGTGCGCAAGGCGCCAGCTCCCGAGTTGACTGGCTCCGCTCCAATAGGAGACTCGAAGCTCAAATGTTTTCCCAGCACCAAAAAAAAGAGCTGCAATTGCAGCTCCCAAGTTTGAGGCGCACAGTACATATATTTAGTTGCAGAAAGGAAACAAAGCTGTGTTCAGTCTTGGGCAAAGTCAACTTTACCTGGCTGGCCGGTTTCAGATGCCCTGCTAGAATCTGCTAGAAGCTTGACTTTTAGTGGGTTAACTGCAAAACCAACCCCTAAACCAACTCAAAGCAACTAAAAAAGAAAAAGAAAAACGGATTCGCTGGAAACCGCCAAGCTTCGTCGACTCCGTGTTTACGGTCAAGGAGAAAAGCACGCGGAGCGAGGGAACGGCGACGTCACTCGCCTGCTTTGGCGGGGTGTTGTGCGGCAGCTCCGACAGAAGGGCCAAGCACTCCGCAGCAAGTGCCTGGGCCTGCGTGAGCACCACCAAACAAGAGATGTGGAATGTGATTTCCTTCATTGGAGGATTCAGTTTTGGGGTTGCCAAGACTAAATTGAGAGATTCCATTTCAACGAAGAATCCCCACCAACAACTGGAGGAAGTTGCGATTCGGGCTCTAAATTAACATCAGCCAGTCCGATCCGATCTCGAAAGACAATGGCCGAAGGGCCCCCCCAGCCCAATACGGCCTCATTTGGCTGCTAAGGGGTTTTAAAATCAGAACATTGGTTGCTGACCTGACTAAATACAGAATCACGCAAAGCAACCGCTGCCTTAGCGGCAGCCGTCATGACTTTTTGGGTCGGTAGCTCGAATAGCCAAAACCATGCGGACACCGGGAGCTCACTTACATATCAAGAGCAAAGGAAAACGGAGAACAAGGGGCGTGTCGTTTTTGAGGGTACCCTTCTTGCTGCTGTTTTAAAGGAACACCAATAGAACGACCCACCATTTTGGCGGTTCAACGCGCACCCAATGAAGGACCCCCTCCAAATTATCAAAAGCAACCTGGAACAACATGTCCCTTCCAGAGAAGTCAGCACTGAAGCATAGACGTCCAGAGTAACAAGCCCATCCTACGGGGTATTGCTAGAGAAACCTCCGATCCTCTCAGCTACCCTTGGCGCCTGGTCAGTAGCAAGCCGGCCGGAGGGCAGTGCTGCCTGCGACAAAACACGCGGTTCAAGCTCCCTTCCTTGCAACAATGAGTTTGATGGGCTGTCTGCAGATCCCCCACTAAACCAACCCCTAAACACCTAAACACCTAAGGACGGCTGGACACAAACAAACAAACAAACAAAAACAACCACAACCACAACAATAAACAAACAACAATAACAAGCAACAGCAAACAACAGCAAACAAACAAACAAACAAACAAACAAACAACCAAACAAACAAACAAACAAACAACCAACCAACCAAACAAACAAACAAACAAACAAACAAACAAACAAACACACAAACCAACAAACCAACAAACCAACACATCAACAAGCCAACAAACCAACCAACCAACCAGCAAACAAACAAACAAACAAACAAACAAATCAACAAACACACAAACACACAAATACACAAACAAACCAACAAACCAACAAACCAACAGACCAACACGCCAACAAACAAACAAACAAACAAACAAATAAACAAACAAAGTAACACACAATCAAACACACACACACAAAAACAAACACACCAACAACACGGAAAGCTTTTTCAGGGCCCCGCCTTCCAGGCGCGCCAAGACATCCTCAGTCCTTGCCAGGAGCTCAGCAGCTCCCGCAAGGCTTTCCGCGCGCAGCAGCGCGTGGCGTGCGGGGCGTCGGTTTCCTCCGTCGCTTTTTTCATCTGGCGCTCGCAAAGCGAAAGGGCACGCCTCTTGGCGACCACAAAAAGGGATTTAACGAGGTCCTCCAGTAGAGAGGGTAGAATAAGGGTACCAACTTTTCTTTGTAGTCGATGCTAGTAGGGGAACCCTCCCCGAAAGAAGGGTAAAAGGGCACTGCTGGGGGACCTAGCTTGTTTTTAAGGTGTCCCTTTCAACACGCACCAGGTGCCCAAGAGACATCACTCACATAGTGATGCTAGCCTGGGACACCCACCAAGGACATTTGCAAGTGACGTCCAGGAACAAAACTCTTGGCCTGTTCTGGTTGGTTCTTGTTGAAAGGCACACCCATCTAAAATAACACAAACGATGCCTCTAGAACAAGCGACTTGCGTTTTTGTTTCTGTTCTTTGTTTTTTTTCCTGAAAGGAGGCCCGCCAAAAACCTGCACTATGAGTGATGCTGCTTTGGAGAACGCCAAACATGGGTGGTTCCTTTGGGCTTCCACAAAACAACCACCCCCCAAATTGGGTACCGAGCCTCAAAACAAGACTGACCTCATGGCTCTTTTGGGGTTTTTTGTCATTGGGGTTGGCATGTTCCCATTTTGGTGGCCCCCAGCTTTTAGCCATCCGGTTCCTTAGCTTTTTGGCCTAGCGTTTAGTGGTGGGTTTTCCATTTGACCCGCTAAAAGAAAGTTAGTCACTTTTCGCGGGGGAGCTGAAAACGGACAGCCCATGAACTGGCACAGCCTTGCCTTTTTCTGTCATGTTGAAAGAGAAGTTTGAAAAGACGGGTTGCCCCTTTTCACTTCCTGAGGGGATTGGACAGAAAACCGTCCAACCTTATTGTTACCGCCAAAATGGTCTTGAAAAAAGTATAAACACCTGGAACTCTGGAAGTGAGTCGAGTATCTAAGGGAAACTACCATATTACGTGGAAGAAACCAAAGGCATTCGCGGAACTATTTTGGAGAAGGGCAACGGTATTGAGCGGGGGAACAACTGATGGCACTATGGTTGATTCCCAAGGGGAAAAGGGACATCCTGACATTCTTCTCACAGATCTTTGTCACCAGACAAAGCACCTCTTGGGAATTTTCGGGGGCCTTGCCAGAAAATTCGGACCGGCTGGGCTCCAAAAAAGCTGGCGTCTATAGCATCTGCTTGAGAGGCACTGAGCACCCTCCGAATTCGAGGGAACATAATCTAACCCGGCTTCCCACCAGGAAAACATGAAATAACTAGATAATGAGTGTTTTCAACCAATGAAACATAACATGGTCTTGTTCCGGTTGGTGCACGTTGATGGGCGCTCCATGAAAGAAACCTGTGGTCATGAGAAAGAAACCACATCCTGCTATATTGTGCGGTAAAAATACGGGAACATCCAAACAACCAAACGTCAAGCTGAATCGACGGACATCCTTGGCTCATTCTAAACGGGACGCCCCATGGAAGGCGTTTGTCCCTTTTGGGCCATGGGACATGCGTTTAATGCAGTGGAAAGGTCAGTCGTGGTTGAATGGAACACCAAAGACACATGGCTTCCCTTAGGAAACAAGCGACTGGTCTCTTCTGGTCTTGGTTCATGGAAAAAGGGACGCCCACCACCAAAAGACCAAGTATTACAAACAAATATCCCTCAGGGAATTAGTAAGAGACAGGTCACAGTTCTCATGGGTTCACCAGAAACAAATAACCCGTCTTTTTGCAGTCGATGCAGGGGTATGCTGTTTCTCAACCAGAAAGAAACAACCTGCCTGCGAAAAAGGTTTGTTTCAGACCAGATACCCAGTGAGTTGCATGGATTGCGCGCAAAGCAACGCGATTTGGTTTGTGGTCTCAACTTCAGGTCTACAAGGCCACGAGCTACATGTCGCGTGCGAACGCAGACTCGAAACACATTTGCAGGATAGCTTGCAACAAGCGGAGACATAGTTGCTCTAGAGTTGTTCTTGTTTGCAAGTGTAAGTTTGGTTGACATGTGCGCGCAGAGATCTAATTCTCAACTATAGACATGGGCGAGCTTGTTTCGCGCCCAGAAACTACAGATTGCTGTAAGCAAGAGAGAGAATAGAAAGCCGGTGAACAAACGCACGTTCTCCCGTCCCGAGCAGTTTGTTACCACAACTTCAGCTGGCGGAACGCAAAGTTAACAAACACGCTGTCCAAGTGAGAAGTTTTCTAAACCCAGTTGCGGCCGAAGAGAAATATCAAGTCGCTTCCGCAAAGGCTTCCGCGGAGCTTGCGGGGCGTGAAAGGTTCCTTCCGCAAGAAGTTTGCAGAGGGAATCGCTTCCGCGTCGCTTCCGCGGATTGAGAAACGGGATTGAAGCTTGTTTTCGCTTCTGCGCGTGAAGGAAAACTACAATTTATTGCTTTCGTGATTGAATCGTAGCCCTTCCGCGAAGCTTCAGCGAGTACATAATTGAGAAACCTCCTTCCGCGAACCTTGCGCGGCGCTTCCGCGACCTGGGAAAAATCAACGTGTTGAAAACGATATTTCCTCCCGAATCCTACTTTCAAGTGCAGGGGTTTTAGAACGTTGCTCAGGTGTGCTCCAGGTTGTTTCTCTCCCCGAAACAAACCTATTCCGCCCAAGTAAGAAGGGAACTCTGACACAATGGCTACCTTGGCCCGCGAAGCACTGGACAAGAATAATATGGTAGTTTCCCTTAGATACTTCTGGAGTTCCTGCCTTTTATGCTTTGTGGGAAAACCATTTTGGTGGTAGATAAGCAGTTCAGACTTGTTTTTGGCCAATCCACTTAGGAAGTGAGGAGGGGACGCCTCTTGGTTTTTTAAGGTGTCCCTTTCACCACGAACCAAGACAAGGGCAAGGTTGTGGTGCCCAAGAGACATCACTCATACTGCCAGTTTTTGGTGGCCTCCTTTCAGAAAAGTAGCAAGACGCTTGTTCCAGAGGCATCGTTTGTGGTGTGCATTTCAAAAAAGAACCAACCAAAACAGGCCAATAGTTTTTGTTCCTGGACGTCACTTGAAAATCTCCTTGGTGGTTGTCCCAGTTATCATCACCCGTCCTTTGTTTCATCGGGGCTCCCTTTCAACATGAACCAACCAGTTCCCTTTGGTGGCGTCGTGTCCTTTTGAAGTGAATCCACAAAACAAGGGCCTTTTGTTTAGTTTTTTTGTTAACCGAAACGTGGCAGCCAACTCTTTCTCTTCTGGTTTGGTGGGTCTCGTGTGAAGTGACTTGACCAAAGGGCGAGTCTCTGTGTGTCAGATCCAAAGTCAGTGAGCCGTTTGGGCCTTTCAAGGGAGCCTAAAGGGAGCCGGGCGTCATTCGCCGCTAGCCGCAGCAGCATCAGGCTAAAGGAGCTCAGAGCAGAGCGCAGCAAAGGGCCACAGGCGACGGCACCTAAGCCGTGTCCAGCGATCCGACTTGGCACCCGTCCCTCACTTCCCATCAAGTGGACCGCTCCAAAAAAGTAACCTGACTTTGTACCCTCACAGGAACATCCAAAAAAAGTAAGCTAACCCAAAAAACTAACCAAAAAAACAGCAACCTAACTGCCCTAAGATGGTCCTCAGAAAACGTTTGAAGTCCATGAGCTCGAAAAGTCCCCAAGCTTCACCTACCCTTTTGATTGCACAAAAGACCCTGATACAAACACAAACGCGCGTTGCTCCCACGTATCAAATAATGGAAATGTCTGGCTTATCTTTATTCATGGTTTTACTTAAGGGCAACGATATACGATGGTACCAAACGTTGATCTAGGCGAAAGACCAACATTTTCGGGGCTTTAGAGGTTGCCACTGAGCGAGTCGGGAGAGGTTGGGAGTTTCCATGTGCAGCAGCCTTTGCATAGCTATGGGAACCCCAGTGCAGTCCAAACACACTGGGTTTCCAACTACCAGGGTGGCAGTTTCCCTGGCAAGGTTGGATCTCCTGTTCGCGCGGGCCATGGAAACAGCTTCCACTGGCTGCTATCTATATATGGATGTGTTTGACCAATGTTTGTTTCCTATTTTTTTTTCTCCGGAGTTTTGACACTTGCCAAGTTGTCTTTGGGGCCGACCGCTTGCCATTCGAAGTATTTGATTCTCCGACTTCACCGATCCTCCGCCCCATTTCGCTGGAGGAGCATGCAGCCAAGACCTCGGCAGCAGCCTTCTGCACGCAGGGCAGGCTTTCACTGAGCAGCAGCCGCAGTTGGTAGAGCAATGAGTGGGGGAAAGCGCCTCACGGGCGGCACTCGCAATGCGGATACCCACCAAAACATGTTTACGCAACAGAAAACAAAACACGCATACAATCAAGCAACCAACAAGAAACAAAGAAGCAGGTCACAGCACACAACCCAACCAACGAGCCAACCAACTAACCCAACCCAACCCAAGCCAAGCCAAACCAAGCCAAGCCAATCCAAGCTAACCAGCCCACCAACCCAACCAACCCACCGAAAGCCAAGCAACCAACCAACCCACCCACGAACCAATCCACCAACCAACCAACCAAAACAAACAAACAAACAAACAAAACAAACAAATAAACAGACAAACAAACAAACAATCAAGCAAACAAACAGACAAACAGGCAAACAAACACGCATCCATCCAAAACAAAACAGTACACGAGCCGGACTAAGTAGGTATTCGGGGAACACACACACACACACACACACATAATGCACAACATTAAACATGTTCAAGCTGGATTTCTTAGCCATGCAAATATGTTGATATGTGCATATCCTCTATATATATATATACACGCGTTATGTATATGTTGGCGGCATGTTTACCTTCCAACTCGCAGTATACAGTTTGACATCCTTTGCACCCAGGGGTAGACGTGACAACCAAGTGGATAAACGGTGTGTGTCCAAGTAAACTTCAGGTTCCTGTTTGCCTTTGGGAGGAGACCTATTTCCGGCACTTTTAGGATGCTGAGCAAACGTCGGGAACTGAACACTCATTGCCTGAGCGAAGTTGTGTCTCCCCATTCAATGTTCACAGGCAAGGAATTTGGCGAGTGGAGAAAGCTTGAAACAACACGTGTTGCCCGTTGATTAGTAGCCCTTCCCGCCCCTCCCCCCCACCCAATAATATGTGCGCTCTCTGTTGAGCGAGGATTCCTGTTGTTTTTGGTGGAAGCAACCCCCCGATGAATTAATGTGGGGGGAGGGGTTCATCATCAGGGCTCAACATTGGAAGTGAGATCCAGTCCGGAGTCGGTACATCCTAATCCAAGTTTCCTACTGCCATCCTGTTCAAGGTGGGTGTTTAAGGGGGTTGGCTACAAGCAACAACCTTGAGATGCCACATGACGCAGAGAAGAGCATGGCTAAGATCGCAAAGCTGTTCAAAGAGCCTCTCCCCGCGATTCGCTGTTTCAGCCTTTTTGTGTCCCATCAGATCAGTCAATGGAAAACCTTCCCACCGCCCACTGCCAAAGGAAAACCTAAAACTTGAATCCAAACCCACGGTTTTCTGAAAATCTGAAGGGCGTTCTGTTGCCATTCGTATGAGCCCGCGAATTCGCTCCCTGCCCTGTCTGCCGTGATCCCTCCCAGTTCCATGTGCCATGCCGGCCGGTCGACACCATTCTCAGGCTGTTGAGAAAGAAAAACAAAGGAAACCTGCCAGGACCCAATGGCTGGCAAATAACCCCAAAACTGCCATTGGGAGGTCATTCCAGAGACCATTTGCCAGCCATTGGGGGGTCCTGATGGAGGCTCCCCATGTTCGAAACAATGCAAAAGGGTCTACCGAGGTTCCCTGGCAACGAGGAGCCACAGACCTTCCCCCTGCCTGCCAGCCCTTCGTCATTGCAGAGCTCGCGCGCGCTCGCGTAGTCCTTGGCCCCAAACAAGTGCCACCGGTGCAGTGCACAAATGACCAAAAGCCCTGCCCGAAACAGCCAAGAACATCACTACACAAACAGATTCAATCATTTGAAGGTATGTGTCACATGTAGAACAGTCGTAAATATGTTTCTACCTGGAGCCTCTATGGCCCTTCAAAAATTGGTCCATGACCCCATTATTTTGAGCAATGACCCCATTGTTTAAGGGTCATGGAGACTCCAGGTAGACACAATTCCGATACTGATTCGCAGACTCGTGATGCATGTTTTCACATGGTTTGCCAAGCGAGATGCGCCCAAGCGTCGTCCAAGACAAAATTTGCCGGCCGATGCGCTGGAGCGCCGGGCGAAAAGTTCTCCTCTGCACCGAGAAGATCGGTGCATGCGCCGAAGTTTGAGCTCCATTGCTGGAGGAATCTCCTTTTTCTAGGGGTACCTTCCCCATTCTTTCCAGGGATCCTTCTTTTCAGGAAATCATCAAAAACCAGGGAAATAGCCGGTTTTTGAAAAGAACGGTGGTTTAAAGAATGGGGAATCAACCCCTAGACTTTTGGGTGACCACCGGTTCTTGCTGGTAGAGAACGACCGTTCCGAGTTGGGGAATGACCTGGAAGGGAAAAGCGCCTTACAGCAACAGCGAGGGATGGAAGGGCAGATTCCGATTCACAACGTCTCTCCTACCCACACATACTTCCAAAAACCAGCGCCCATAGACCTCCTGGAGTTTGGCTGTCCTGGGAAACTTGAGGTTGGGACTTGTGTATGAACATCCCAATCCCCATAGACTCAAATGGGTGGTGCACCTACCCCAAAAGAGGCCAGTTTGGGTGTTTTAAAATTTCCCCTTCAAAAGGCTGTGAAACATTTGGGACAAGGGACAAGTCAGAAATCCCCTGAAAAAGCACAGTTGTTGGCTTGTTCGAAGGGAAACCACGTCTTGAACCAGTTTTTTTGCTTCTGTACTAAGAGCTTGACTTGTTTCCGGAATTCCGGACATGGCCTTGTTTGTTTCCCAAACAAAGCTTACCCTGCTTCCTTTCATGGGATCCAATCACAAGCCTGCATCCAAGGCAAGAGCACGTCTCGGCTGGATTGGGATCCGCCCAAAGAAGAACCCGATCTTTGTATCACACCGCCTGAAAAGTCAGGAGGACCCATCTCTGACACACTATGTCCGGCAAGCCAACCACAGGAAACCATGGGACATGCGGAAGAACAAATAAGAGGAAACCGTCCGCCTTGCAACGTTTGGCTGAGCTAGACGGGGATCCCCCAGCCGCTGGGCGGAATAAAACATGTCAAGCTCCTCAGTGTGTAAAGGATACAGCGTCCTACAGGGTCCAGCCAACCCAACCGGGTTTCGACATCAGGGAACACCTAGCAAAGTCTCACTTGCCCGTTCAGGACCTGGAAACAAAGAGGTGAATTTTTCGGGACCTTGACTACAACTGAACCCCTCCCCCCAAAAACACACACACAATAACTGAACCCACAGTGTTTGTTTGAAAAATCAGAAGAACTAAAACTGAACCCAAGTTGAGAAAAACTAAAGGCGTCCAAGGTCCAAACCAGGGCCCCCCAATCACTGGCAAATACCATTTGCCAGCCATGGGGTGGCCCTGGCCCACAAGAACTAAACCTGAACCCAACTTTGAAGAAGAAAAACAACTTCTAAACTTCCAGGTCTGTCCAGAGGTCGCTTTGACGTCGCGCGTCGCTCCGCGTTCCTTGGCGGCCGCCCGCGCGCGCTGGCGCTGCAGCAGCCGCCGCAGGTATCGCCGCAGCGGGCTCTGCAGCGAGGCCCGCGCCAGCAGCGCCTGTGCCGCGCGGAGCGGCGCCAGCACCTGCGACCAACCCGAGGCAAGCGGCGAATTTCTGGGGGGGGGCTCCACCGAGACGTCAGCCTCATTCATGGGGGGTGGTCTCTTTATGAGGACCATGGGTAACTTCTGTGTGAAAGAACAAACTTTTCTGGGCTGCCTTCAGATCCCCCGCTAAAAGTGACTAACTTTTACTGGGTCAAATGGAAACTACCACTAAACACTCAAAGGCTAAGAAGCTAAGGGGATGGCTGGAAGCTACCAAGTTTTGGTGTAGCATCGAAGTTTGCTGGGACCCGAGAACTTTTTTCTTTTGGAGGAACCGGCTGGCAAAAAACCTGGTACCTTTGGTACTTTTTTTGCTGATTCAGGCTGTGATGTGTTGAGTTGCATGCGGGCGGGGGGGGGGAGGGCTGGGGGGGAGGGGGTTGCGGGGGGGGGGGGCGGGGGCATGCTACCGTCGTCATGAAAGGCTTGCACGCGCACGAACACGCATGCCAGTGCACGCAGATGCATGGCGAATGTTGGCTGCAGATGCTGGCAAAAATCTGGAGAGCCACCACGTCAATCCCAGCAGAGATGAATTTGCTAGAAGCGTCTTTCGAGGGGAGCACGCAAACGACCCGCTTGCTTCATAGTGGGGACTCATTGACAGATGGCAATCACTGCAATTTTCGGGCAATTGAACTGCAGTAACTATGCAACATTGGAAGGCTCACCATTTATGCATAAAAAAACAATGCTGTCCGCAAAAACGCCCGTTCACCGCCAAGCATGAGCCAGAGATGACAAACTGCAGCAAAGGCAGGGAAAGCCACCTGTGACGACCTTTTTGGACTGGGAATCACAGAACAAGCAATGGGGTGCATGCTGTTGTTTGTGCCTCAAGTTGTGTGTGTGTTGTTCACCAATTGCTTGTTTGGGATGTTTGCTGCTTTAATGTTGTTGCTGCATTGCTAGCCCCGGCTGGAAAGGGCCTCAATCCTTCGAGTCCTCGAAGCTCCCATGAAGCCGAACTTCATGGTCCTGCTACAGCTATTCTTCGCAGATGCCAACAGCTCCCTCCATGAGACCCTGCACCCTATTGACACCCACGACTTTTCAGGGCTGCATCACAGCCTCTTGGCCTTGTGCCTTTTCAACCCTCGCTCGAACTCCCAAGGTTTGCCTTTAGATCTTGGAGCCGAACCCCGACTTTTGTGAGAGCTCTCAAGGGGATCGATCCACATGGGTCCAAAGTTGAAGCTGAAACCACCACAAATCGTCCTTGCTTCAAATTGACCAGGGGCAACAGCAACCCAAATTTGAACAACACCCACATCTTCCCCTCAAAAACCGAAAAGATCCAGAAGATCTTCCCCTCAAACACCAAAAAAAAAGGCATTGAAACCTGCGTGGCGTTTTTTTTCTGGATTGCCTCGGTGCCGTCGAGTCGAGAGAGGTCCAAGGTGATCCTAACGATCCGCGGCCATCCAACACGATTCCCACCTTCCCAAAGGCTCCGAAGCGACTGTCTTTGGGCCCTCAAAATGGATGTGAACCAAGGGACCCCTGAGAAATTGGTCCGGGTTCTTCATTGGAACGCGTCATGAGCGGGGTCATGAGCCTTAGGGTTACCACTTAAAATGGATTTCCTTGCAACCAAGAGTGGCATTTGAACCAAGACCCCGAAAGAAGGCACCTGTTTCTTCTTCAAGAAATCCCCTGGCCCAAGAAAGGGCCACATTTTCAGTCGAAGCCGCAGTTCTCACTTCGGCTGAGGAATTTTCTGCAATGCCAGGCGGAGCTGAGACTTGGGCCATATCTTCCCCTTCTCCAGGGAAAGATCGCCACTGATAAAAGAGTCAATGAAGTCGTGGTGGATAAATGGTCAGTGGTGTTAGTGAAAGTCCTTGTCCAAAGCAAAAACCGGGAAGGTTCCAAAGGACTTTCATGGGTGAGCTCGTTGTGAGCTCACGTCCCATCAGCACATAGAGCATTGCGTTTTCCGTTAGATCATACTGAAACGGAATCTCCTTTTCGGCCTTTCTAGAGGTGATGTTGTGCGATGTCCTTTACACAGAGCCAAAGGACGGCTCTCACTTTCCCATTGGCGCAACGTTTGTAAGTTGATATATGTCAAAGCCACCTTGTTGAAACTGCTGGCTCCCACAAGTTCAACGTTTGTAAGTTGATATATGTCAAAGCCACCTTGTTGAAACTGCTGGCTCCCACAAGTTCAACGTTTGTAAGTTGATATATGTCAAAGCCACCTTGTTGAAACTCCTGGCTACAAGTTCAACCCCATCCAACATCGACCTCCAAAATTTCCGTTGCTCCTGTGCAGCTTCTGGAAGCAGGCGCCGAGCTCCAGGGCTTCGGGGTTGGCCTCTGGATTTTAACGGCGGATGGTTGGGGAAATCCGGAAATCGCGCCACCTCTAAGAAAGCCCGGGTTTCTGATAGACGGCTCCCCTGCAAATAGCAACGAACCATGGTTTGCCCATGTTTCTTAGGTGGCGCGAAATGGATTTGGTCCATCCGCAGTATGGACAATGGGTTCAGAGGCCAAGACCAATGGAACATGGCAGCTTAAGGGGATTCAGATATGGGCTCGTCTGGAGTCCGTACTCCTTTTTGGTGATTTGCAAGGGAAACCCAAAGGAAAAACACCAACACCAGTTCGGGGGTCGGATTTCTAAAAAAAAACGAATCACCCATTTCCAACTGAAGAGGCTCCACCATTGAAACATGACATTGGCCAAACATAGAGCTTCGAGGTCCTGCCTGCAGATTTGGCGTTGCCAAGAATCTGCATGATGTCTCTACTTCTAGGTCCTCCAGTAGGTTAGAATAAGGGTACCTATTTTTCTGTAGTCTATTTTAGTAGGGGAATCCTCCCAACCAAAACAGGGTAAAGGGCCACTACTGGGCGACCTAGACTTGGTACTAGAATGAGTCACAAGTCTAGAGACATGGAGACAGTACTCCACCGAACCGATTTTCTTCTGGCTAAACAATTCGCATTTATGGGCCGTTTGGTACCCAAAGTTGAGGATCTCAATTTGTTTCCGCTTCCTCTGCGACCCTCCAAACCTCAGTAATTCCAATCTGAAACCGTCATGACACCATCGCCACGAATAAACCTGCCTCTGCCAAACGAAAAACAAACATAGATCAAGTCGTCGGAATTCCGCAAATTCCATCCTTCGGCTCCAGAGCGTTCACATGAACGCTGCCTTGACCAGACTTCTTTCCCCAACGTCTCGAGGTCTGAAGACAGAAGTCCGCGAGCCTCAACGAGTCAAACGAAACCCTGCCAGACTGTGGATGGACGCAATCCATTTTGCACCACCTAAGAAACCCTGGAGTGATGATGCCCCTGTAAATACCAACACACAATGGTTTCCCATGCTGTCCAAGTGGTGCAGGATTTCGTCCATCCACAGGATGTCTGCACAAGCTCCATGGTTCATTGCAACGTGCTGAGAAGTCTTCACTTTGTCCCCAGTTCCTCGTTGGTTGCAGATTTGCACATCGTTGTGGCCATAGGTAGCCTTTTGGAGAAAAAAAACGATGGCTCGGGTAAACGGGGCACGCAACAAATCTGAACCAGTGAAACCCGTCTATGTCTGACCAAGCTATCCGATCAACAGAACACCTATAATTTTGGGATGTCCTCAGATCCCTTGCTAAAAGTTGATCTTCTAGTGGGTTTTCTATTTAACCCAACCACTAAACCAACTAAAAACGACTAAAGACCTGAGGAACCCTCACTTCCTGAGTGGATTGGCCAGGAAAAGTCCGAACTTGTTGCATACCACTAAAATGGTCCAAACCCAACAAGTGTCTAAAGTCCGAAACGGAACTCATGGCGGACGATTCGCTGGGAACAGAATGTGCAACTCGTACCCATGTCCTCACCCCTTGGCCCCCGGCCTCCGGAACTGCTCGGATCTGGCGCGAACGGCCCCGCGACTTTTGTCCCCCCGGTATATGAATTGTCGGGAAAATTCATCCACTTGGGGAACTAAATTCCTCAACAACTTGACACTTTCCTGGTTGCCACTTGGGTCGCTTGGGGAACTTATTGATTGGAACAAATTTGCTTGGGCAAACAACACATGAGGGAAAGGCCAAAATAGGGGCATGAAACAAGAGGCAAAGGAGGTTGGCCAAAGGGGGATTCCATTAGTGGAATTGAACAGCGGTCAAGGGGCACAATCGCTACAATCTGGCGACTGGAATATAGCCTCGTTGTTCAGTGACCCTGAACAAAAAAGGGAACCCTTTTTGGGGAAGACAATTTTTAGTGGGGCAGCCACTTAAAAAAAAAAAAAGGAAAAAGGGGTGCCACTGAACAACTGAGTAGCTTGCCCTTTGCGCCCGAAGATGCGACGCCTTGTTTCCTGAATCTGTGGCCTGTTTCCCCCGGCCTATCCCAAGCTTCCTTGCAACCTCAAGGACCTCGGAATCCCTCTGCGGACTTTGCGGCAAGCCGAGCCCATGCAATGGTCGCGAGGATTGCTGAAAAAAAAACAACGCCCAAAATGTTCACCGGTTCTCGAATAGCTCTGAGAGAACCAACAAATTACCGAAGATCGATCAATGAGCTCGCAGCCGCGAATTGGTGAGCTCGCCATCGGCAAGCTGAAGCTCGCTCTTTGCCTACGCTTTGCACCTGAAGGGCTACATCTCCATATGGCGAGTCAAAGACTTGCCGGAAGTTCGGTAAAGCTAGAGGGTGAATAGTAGCTCCGGGGTCCAGTTCTATTTCTCTCCCATGCCGAACAGAAAAAGCGTCAGCGCCATGAATGGAGTGATTAAGATTGATTGTTTGCACTGAAATGGCCCGTGAACCGCAAACCAACCAGCAATCACACACTTAAGCGTTGACCAGCATGAAATGTCGCTTTCTCCGAACATGCATGCAGCGGCGGTTTGGCTTGCCAGGCAATTCGTTCGTGTGAGCAAAACCGAAAACCAACCAGCAATCACACATTCAAGTGTTGACCAACATGAAATGTTGGTTTCTCCGAACACGCATGTGGCGGCAGTTTGGCTTGTCAGGCAATTCGTTCATGTGAGCAAAGTGATTCTCCTGGAAACAGGGGCTCCATCTCTCTCTCACACACACTCTCTCTCTCTCTCTCTCTCTTCTTTTTAATCTCCTTCTCTCTGTCAATCGGACGAACAATCCAAGTGAAATTGGAGAATCCTGAAGAAACTGTTGCCAGGAAGAACCTGCCTTGCAAGGCTCATATACTACAATGCAACACGACAAATAGTATCGTGTATATATAAGGCCTCATATCTCTTTCTCTCTCTCTCTCTCTATATATCTATAGTATATATACATAGATATTTTCACAAGATATATGTCTACATATATATATATGCACATATTGTTTACATTTAAAGACAAAACACATGCAGTACACAAAGAGGGTCCCCCCGCCCGTCCAGCCTGAGAGTTGCCACACCTGCAGAAACTCCGATGGGGCAATCGGCTGAAGAAACTGAAGCCATGTGGCTGTGGCTCAAAAAGTGGCACCCCAACCGGTTTCTTGAAGTAATTAGATGGAAACCACGACCAAAACCTGCGTAGCCCCTGCTCTTGAATATTGAACCACACCCATGTTGCCATGGAAGGCTCAAAGGCTCTCAAGCCCATTGGAAGTCAGATGCGATCCAAAAGATCCGAATCAACAAGCTGCGGAAATGAGCATCACTAACTGCATGCTTCGACCCGATTGTGGCTAAGGACAGATTGAAGAAAGCCACACCCCTTCAGCAGTTGACGACTTTGAACCATGGGAAAACACACTCGGTGTTGTAGATACTCGCACGTCGGCCCTTCCCCAAAAACAACGAACAATGAAGCGGAACTCACGTGGCAACTGAGAAGAGGCTCGAGTTTCGGGCGTTTTTGTTTTTGGTTTTTCCTTTTGTATCATAGGGTATCCATTCCGGCTGAAAAATAAACATCACGTATCGCCAATTCTCGGAGTATGACACCTATTTGGAATCCACCGGATTCAAGGGCCCATCGCTGCAGCTCCGGCATGCGTGAGTCGAGTCTAGCCATCTAAGTCTGCAGACCTGATAGTGCCAATCAAACGAATGAGTAGCGAAAAAGCGGCATGCTTGAAATGAACCACAATGAAACCTGGCGTCTTTGCCCCTTGAAGGGCTAGCTGTGACCAGAATTCCATTCAGGAGCAGAGTTTGAATTTTGACACGTAAGCAGATCAAACGACCCCCTGAAGAGTGGAAAACAACAACTCTTTCTGCAGGTGTTTCATTTCTAAAGGGTCAAAAGGGGCCAACAGACGATCCCTGGCTTTGTCGAAGGGATCAAACAAATCGTATTATGTATGAATAATATAGGTCTGATTGTGAGAACTCCGACACTTTGATGGCAAGGAAGTACGCAATCCTCTGCACTTCCCTGATTCTGTAAACTTGTGCTGGTAGGATCGGTCTGTCAGAGTCCAACTCCAGTCGCCGGCATGATTGTCTCAGTTGCCCAAAGGACCCCGAAATACAAGGTTTCCCTTTCGGGGCCATGACTTGGTCAAGGGGAATCAAATGGTCGGATCCAGTCGATTCGCTTTCGGCAAAGGAGACTTTTGCCATACGCCTGGGCTGCTCTCAGATCCCCCGCCAAAAGCCTAACTTTTAGTGGGTTAAATTCGGAAACTACCACTCAACACTTAATGGATCTGAAAAGCTAAGGAACCCGATGGCTGGGAGCCACCAAGCGGTCGCCATGGCCGCATCGGTGAAACGTCTTCGATGTCCCAAATCGAAGAGGGAAACCGAAGCCTCGCTTCGGCTTCCAGCGCGTGCTGAGGCCTCAGAGCCAGCGAGGCAGCGGGGACTTGGAATGGTCGATAATGTTAACCCCGGATTAATAAACCCCAGGTTGATTAATAGGAGGGTGTCCCCTTTTAGTGGGGATTCATCACTTTTGGAGGGAACACTCCCATAATAATGGGAGGGGTTTATTAATCCGGGGTCAACATTATTCCTTTGGGGGGTTCAACCAAAAAAACAACACGACCGAGACGGCTTTCTTCATGGGGGGTTGATCAATATGAGGACCATGGGTAACTTCTATGAAAGAACAAACTTTTCTGGGCTGCCCTCAGATTCCCCGCTAAAAGTTTAACTTTTAGTGGGTTGAATGGAAACTACCACTAAACACTTTAACTGGATAAGAAGCAAAGGAACCGGATGGCTGGGAGCCAGCAAGATTTGTGGTGGGTGTTTCTACTGGTACCATGATTTAGAGACCTTGTCTAGGTCCTCCAGTAGAGAGGTTAGAACAAGGGTACCCTTTTTGCTGTAGGGAACCCTCCCAACCAAAAAGGGGTGAGAGGTCGGGCACCAATTGCTGGGGGACCTAGTTGCCATCAGCAAGCCATCCGGAGCCCCAATTCCCAAGCCTTCGAATGTGGCAAGCCAGCTGGTGGAACCACCAAATCGGGCATGTCTACCTCTAGCCACTGGCTCGGTCCTGGAGTCTACCCCCGCCCAATGCCATGTTCTATGATGGCGACCCCCCGAGTTTCCCAACAAAGACCTTAAAAAAGGAGGGTACTTGGAGGGTAGTTTTGTGGGAGATTTGCAGAGCCACCTCCCTCATGGACCATAGAATGGACATGGTGACCACACATCCCTTGCTTGCACCCTGTATGAACAATCCTTGGCCATGAATCTGCATAGCCGACCCGTCAGTTTGACGACAACATTGGTGTCTCCGGGGTCTCTTTTGCGGCGATTCTACGTGTTCAGGAAATATTAGCCAAATCAAACGTATTGTTTCACCGTTATATCATTTTGCCTAGTGCCTAGGGCTCCATCTGATTTTCTATGATTCATTCTCCCTACACATCCTAGCCCAAATGATCCAGGATCCAGAAGAATTTGCAAAGGAAAACAGCAACCTTCCAAAGGTCTTCAACAAACATATCAAGTCGCAGGTAGGGGCAGGCCTATGACTGAAGCTGCGCCTCACACCCCTTAAAAGCCTCCAAAGAAAAAGGACCCATATAAAAAACGGAGGATGCGAACAGGGGGCTCACATCGCGCTTTTTCATGTTGCGCCGCCTTTTCGCCCATGTCGCCACGATGCGCGCATTGGACCAAAACTTGGGCCGTCGGCGCAGGGGATGGTCCTCGGAAGAGAAAAAATGGCGAAGTGAATCTCCACGTGGCTGCGGTTGTGAAAACATCGGGTAACCCCAAAATGGGTTGCCCTGGTAAATGAAAACATGGACGATTTTGATTTAACCTGCGGTCCAATTCCTTGTGGTTTCATTTTGACCCATGCCCACATAAAGAAGTTGAGAATTTCGGCACTTTTTTGTCGATCTACATCGGCTTTTACCCCCAATCTGGCAAAAACACACACACACACACTTTGAATTGTTGGTCCACGTGGATGACCCGCTATATCAAACGGGCTCCCAGAATTTTGCTCTACAGATCAAGCAAAATAAATCAAACATAGGGGAATGTTTATGAGCGCTTCATAAACAAAGACAATCTCAACCGATTTCCTCATTCAATCCCCCTGCAAGGTTGCTGCAATTTGCATGTCGAAAGCCGGTTCCATGGCCAGTCCCCACAGCGCGATTGGCCATCGACTCTGCAACTCGCGATTCGACACAACTTGCCAGAGGCAGATGGCCGAAAGCAACGAACGAGTAAACCAATCCAAAGAACCGTCAATGGGCCTAGAGGGATGTGTCGGTTTCAGTTTGTCTTTTTGGCTGCACACACCCATCTAGAAACAATCCCATAACGTATTTCTTGGCAAAAAATGGCATCGATATATTGTGAGGTCTGTCCGAATTCTCGCTGAGTCTTTTGTGTCCAGTCTGGC
Source organism: Effrenium voratum (assembly GCA_963377175.1). Lineage (NCBI taxonomy): Eukaryota > Dinophyceae > Suessiales > Symbiodiniaceae > Effrenium > Effrenium voratum. The sequence goes on from CAUJNA010003821.1 coordinate 158,845, forward strand.
TGGAACTCTTGAAAAGTATCTGTACAGCGCATGCCCGAGCATCTCGACCTGCGGAATCTTCCGGGCTTCCAAAGTTCAAAAGACTTGAGTCGCTCAGTTCCTTTCTTCACTCAACTCTATACCCTCGAGTTCGCTGAAC
>CAUJNA010003821.1:166483-183983 GCA_963377175.1 Effrenium voratum
AACAACCACCTTTTGTTGGTTGGCGCTCAACTGCATGCTGGCCCAGCTACCATCTCCCTGACCTTCTCCTCCATGCCCGGTGTTGACCCGCACGCTTCCTTCTCTGCCTCCATGTCAAGCAAAGTGGCGAAGTGGCAAGTGGCAGACTGCGAAAGGAATGCCTGGTGCACTTGAGCCAGCCGCTTCAGAAGTCCAGGACTGGGTTCAAAATACCAAGCTGCATAAAAATCATGAAAACGATTAAAGTGTGCTGGCAAAAACATATCTGCTCAGGTGCCATATCCGAGCAATTGCTGGTCCTTGGTGGGTGGTCGCTGTGATCTGTTGATGTTGTGCTCTAGACGCTCTGTCCGCTGGACAACATACCTGGAGCCAATAGCCAAGCCTCTGACTCGGGGAGGGTTCCAGAATACGATTGGGTTCTTAACCAGGTTCTCCCAGCCGGGATGCCAGAAGGCTATGCGATTGAATCGATCAACCTTACCTTTATTCCGGGAATTGCAAGAGGGAGTGACTGTTGGGGAAACTCCAAAACAAAACCACAACCTGCTTTCAACACACTCAACCTGGGTGATGCCATGCGGTTCTTGATGGCACCCCTGATCTCGTAGTACATGAATTGCCTAGTGTAAAGCTATGAATAACGCTAATGAGATAGGCAGGGCTGCTCAAAAATGTCATCTTGGGAGAACTCAGCAACAAGTCTAGAGATGCTGTTGATGTGGTTGTCGCCCGTCATCACCTGCCCACCAATAAACCAATGTGGACTAAAGGTCCAAACATGTCTCCCTGATCACTGCTAAATAATGCTTAAGAGGGAGGAACAATCGTTTGAACCACCTTTGTGGATCTACAATCCTTGTGGGATCCAAAACTTAGGCTCCCTTAGGAACACTCTTAGATATTAGATACACTCCTCACACAAGACCTCACAAGACATCGGTACTCCTTCTCAAGAAACTTCTGGGGACTTACACCGTAAAGTGGGCCACTTCCTGCCCAAAAAGCTGAATGCCACTTGAAAGTTGACTGTTCAGGTCCCGCGAAAAAGTCATTCTCCAAGTACTTGCATACTTGCACTTCGCTTTGACACCCGCAGAAGCCTGTCAAAATCAACCCAAAGGATCTGGGCAAGCCATTGTGGCTATCCATGAACTGGAAATCAGGGAATCCCAAGCAAAACACCATGGGTGTGAGTCCCACGGTTTCCCGTGTCAGTCTCCAAGAAGAGAAAAAGGATCCAAAACCCCGCGGCAGCTCCCGCGGTTCGGCCCTCCAGAAGCTCCGCCGCGCAACACGCTCCTCCAGCGCGGCGATGCGGGCGGCAGAGCCTGAAGGCTCGGGGAGACACCCGCCTGACCCCAGGAAGGCGATGTGAATTCCGTGGCAAGAAATTCACGCGCAAGATCCTGGCAGGGAGTATCATGATCTAACCTGAAAGGCCAAGGGTCCCTTGGGGACCACATGAAAGTGTAACCTTGTCCAGTTCCATATTTGTTTCAGTGTGTCTAAATTTCTTGGTGGGCGGTCCTGCAATCCCCCAGGGAAGTCCCCACACTCTTCCTTCTTGAGAGCTGAGACTGGACAGCTCCTGATTTGATCGTGAGCATTTTTCCGCAATAGTTACTTTACAACTTGTGTTACCCCACCCGAAAATGAACACAACCAACAACAACACCTAAACACCTAAACACTTGGCAACAGTGAAGGTTTTCGCAGAGCCATCCAACAATAGTAAAGGTTTTCGCAGAGCCATCCCAAGGTTTCGCGCAACCAGTGCACTTCCAATCTGATATTAGGGAAGCTCGCTGGCCTTTCATGGACGGCCTCATGTTTGGCTTTGAACGCTGTCCACAGGGATGCGATTGGATTTGACACACATGCAAACTAGCTCACACAGCTGCTGTGTTGCGCTTATGTCAAAAACAATCGGAGCAATGCAAGGCATTTTGCCCATGACCAGGTTGGTGAAATATGGCCTGTCATCCCAGCGTGAGTCTGACACCGAATGACGGCGCCATGTCCCTTTGTCTTTGACCCTGGAACCGCTTCGTTTGCCCGCGCTTTAACGACACGCCCCTATTGCCTGCACCAGCAAGCGAAAATGGTTAGTATCCGCAGATTAGTTTGGGCCTGGATGCGACCAAAGCAGAAAATACTGGAACTGGGTTCCTCCCATCCAGAAACCCCGCATGCCTATGGAAAAACAGTTTTTTCTGCAGCTTGTCCATCGCTAAGTTCACTTGAACCGTCCATAGCCCAAGCCTTCAGCCTCGAAAAGGCCTCAGAAAAAAAGACTTGACGCCTGTTCACCAAGGCCCAGAAAAAGACTTGTGTGCCCAAGGGCATTTGGGAAATGGAGCATGTTTGGTAGTGGATCAATTGAGTAAATGGAATGTAGCTTTCCGCAAATGTAACTGGGCAAGTTGAGTACCTTGTGAAAATCCTGTATGACACGTGGCTGAATATATGGGGTAGTACATGGGGCATGGTACATGTTGAGAAAGTGGGGTGGAGTTTAGCTTGAGTAAACTAATACAATAAAACGGTAAAGTAAATAATTTGGTAACTAGGGTAGATAAGGACAATTGCAGCACTGGGATAAGTCGGACAAGTTGATCAGGCAATCTTGGAAAGCTGGACAATGTCTTTAGGCCTCTGATGCCCCCCCCAAAGGGTTCTTGCAGCAGAGCTGCTCATGGCATTGTCCTCAGTCCGCAAAGCCCGATGAACCCACTTGGCATCTACAGCAAGGGTCACGTAGCAAATTTCTGACACAACCACACAAAACACGCAAACGCACACAAACACCACAAACCAGCAAACAAACAAACAAACAAACAAACAAACAAACAAACAAACAAACAAACAAACAAACAAGCAAGCAAGCAAGCAAGCAAGCAAGCAAGCAAGCAAGCAAGCAAGCAAGCAAGCAAGCAAGCAAGCAAGCAAGCAAGCAAGCAAGCAAGCACACATACACAAAAACACACACACACACACAAAACACAAAACACAAGCACGCAAGCAAGCAGGCAAGCAAGCAAGCAAGCAAGCGAGCGAGCGACCGAGCGACCGAGCAAGCAAGCAAGCAAGCAAGCCAGCAAGCAAGCAAGCAAGCAAGCAAGCAAGCAAGCAACCACACACACAGACGCACATCCACACCCCTGCATCTACACACTTGCGCCGGCACAAAGACACGCATGCATATCATTCTATTTGCTGACATACAAGCTCAACGTGTTGTTTGAACTTGCATGGACACGGTACATCCCTTTCATCACTTTGTCTCACTGCCTGTCCACGCTTGCAGTTCCCACTACAGTGGTACTTCCACCATGTCAAATTTGTCAGCTGTGAGATCAAGCAACTACCAGCACCCCCCAACCACAGCTATTTTGTCCAGGGAGTTTGGACTTGGGAAACAGCAATTCTTGAGGTTGCTGGTAGCATGAAGTGCGATGTGATGGCAGGGCGCCAAATCTGAAGTAACTCTTTTTGGCCTGAGTTGGCTTACTGTAGAAAAAAATGAAGCCCCAAAGGGGTCCACAAAAGGACATTCCCAAAACACAAGACAGCTTTGGTAGATCCTAAATTCTTTGTGAGAGAACGGGCGATCCAATCCGACCCTTCAAGTGGTTGGGGCATGGAGAAACATTCCCCAGTGCACCATTTCTGTATCTCCCCATTTGCAAAAGTCTGTCTTGTCTGGCAATTCTCTGGCTGGCTTGCTGAAACACAGTTTGTGGTTGATCGAATTTACAGGAGAAGTAACCCCAAAAAACAAATAGGCAACTGGGCTTATTGACCCCCTCAGTCATTGGACTGCTGGCTCGTTTTACTAGCTTTCTGTCGGAATTCCCCTCAGTCAAACGCGGGTTGCTCCAAATGATCATAGAATCCCGCAGTCCACAGGTGCGTGGCCCGATCTGCCCAGGGTTTTGTTGACTGATTATGACCCCAACTATTCATCAGCAAGGCCGTTAATGACAAGGGGGGGGATATGCAAGAATCTGAGGGATAAGGCCCAAGCCTGAAATTGAAATAAAGCAAAAGGATCTGTTGGAAAAGCACGGCTTCCCCGAAGGCTTTCGCGCTCCTTTGGACATGTTTGCTTGTGTCTTTGTGTTTTTTCTAACTTGTTCCTTTCTTGCACGCAGGGCTCAGTCAATTCTCACGTATATATTTCCCCATCAAAGCAGCAAATCAAGTTACGGAGCAGCACCAAACTGTTGCCAGGCCCATGCTTCAGGGCTGGAAAGGCAATGTGATACGTGTACGGTCAATCTTAAATATCGCAAGTAATTCAACCACACACCGTGTCATGGCTGGGCTTTTCTGTCAAACAACGGTGGCTAAAACAAGGCCTAAAACACTGAATCAAAGGCCACCTACCCTTTTTGAGGTTCCTTTTTCCCTGCCCATTGATTATTTGGGGATTGAATACAGATCCAAGCTGAACCATTGCAAACAATCCGTGTCAAAACTGGGAAGCCTTGTCGCTTTCCCGATGTCTTCCAGCCCTTCCCCAGATGTTGGCGCGTGATTCCAATTGAAACCCTCCCCTCAAGTTGGTTCCTGCGAGGCGCCATGAGCCAGCGTATTACGTCTGTGTCGGAATGCGCAAAGGGCAAGCAAAAGGCACCGATCGTCAGGCCATGTGCATCCTGGCGTTGGCAAAGTGCCAAGTCAATTCGGACACAGGCCGTCGACTCAACATGCAACCCGCTACCTCCCAAACAAAAAGCCTGAGGGAACCTGACGCTGAAAAAACTAGTGTTTGCTTTTGCGGCTGAGAAGGTCCTCAGCAAAACCAAACGCCGCACCAAAGGCAACAAACTCCCACCTCTTGGCACAGACAATACTCTTTCCCTGAAAAAGACACTCTTACCCTCAGACTGCGCTTCCCCAATGCGAACAGCAGCTCACTCACAGAACTTGGAACCCTTTCTTACGGTTTTGCTGCAGGGACCCTTAAGAGCTCGGACCGCCCCCTGCATTTTCGCATGTCTGAACCGTCGTTTTCGGTAACGATGACTTCACCCCAGCGAAACGGAAACTGATGCTTCAACTCGTCAACATGAGTGTGCTGAACCCTCACGACGGTGTTCTTTTTGGTTTCTTGGCGTTTCGCTGAGGCGAAATCACCATAGTCAAACTCGTTCCCCGGCAGGTACGGTTTCGGACGTCAAACTGGCTATGCCTTTCTGAACACGGGGCGCTTGTGGTTGGCGCGCCGCCACTGGTATGCACAGGAGATAGGATGCGCTTATCACGCACGTGACGAAAAGCATTGCAGTCGAGCGCATGCGCTGATCACGTGCGTGACATTAAGCTCTGCTGCGAGCACGCAGTCGGGCGGATGTGCTTACTATGGTCGTGACGAAAAGCTTTGCTGCGCGCATGCTGTCAAGCGGATGCGCTTATCATGCGAAGTCGAGCGGATGCGCTTACCATGTGCGCGACGAAAAGCAATGCTGCGCGCAAGCAGTGGAGTGGATGTGCTTATCATGCGCGTGACAAGAAGCATTGCTGCGCGCACGCGGTCGAGCGGATGTGGTTGCCACGGTCGTCACGAAAAGCAATGCTGCGCGCACGCAGTGGAGGGGATGTGCTTACCATGTGCGTGACGAAAGCATTGCTGCGCGCACGCAGTTGAGCGGATGTGGTTATACCACGGTGGTGACGAAAAGCATTGCTGCGTGCAGGCCGTCGAGTGGAGCGGATGTCCTTACCAGCAGCGGCGAGAAGCGCGTGGCGCTGAGACCACGGCCTGAAACCTGAGAATAAAGGAACTCCAGAAAGCTGTTGAACAGAGAATTACAAAAACACCAACAACTTGAACAAGAAAGTTGGAAGTAATGTCCAAATAGAATTTGACAATGCACGTGGAATCAAGACACATGGGGGGCCCCCAAAAAAAATGCACCTGGATGACCACGGCCTGAAACCTGACAATAAAGGAACTCCAGAAAGCTGTTGACCAGAGAATTCCAAAAACACGAACAACTTGAACAAGAAAGTTGGAAATAATGTCCAAATATAATTTGACAATGCACGTGGAATCAAGACAAATGGGGGGCCCCCCAAAACAAAAATGCACCTGGATTAAAGACAAGCACCCGCCACCTGCGCCAAAACCCCCCCTCAAAAAAAAACAAGACTAAAGGAACAGAAAGAGAGAAAGGAGAAGAGAGACAGCCAAGCCAACACCTGGCTCTTCGATCTTTGGTACCTTGTTCCTTAAATTCCAAATTGCCAGCTGTACCAAACCCATGTTTTCTCACATGTCTCTTGTTTAAAACTTGCCTACAATCAAACCCACAAAGGGGGTGGTAGTACTTCAGCCCCCAACTCGATTTCAGGGGCCCCCGAAATAAAGCCGTGTTGCCTGGCCCCAAGAAAACAAAAGGAAGCTCCAGCAATGGAAGCTCAAGTCTACCAATACTAAATCAAATGGGAACTCAGTTCCAGATCTCAAAAGGAAGCTCCAGCAAAACTAATTCAGATGGAAACTCAAGTCAACCAATACTAAATCAAATGGAAACTCACTTGAACTGGATCTCAAGATAGTATTCCAGGTGTCCCCATCGTTGGGGGGGGGACCCTCGTTTACCAGGCAATTCCTTTACCGGCCATAAGAGAGGCTTGTCCAAAACGGCAGAACTTCACTAATGGGGTGTCAACCAAGTCTACCAGCACCACCCAATGAAAGCTGATTCCGAAGTTCAAGCCTCAAGTGATCGTGCGCACAGCGCCTGGTACATCAAGTCATGATCATACGAGCAAGCTGTTACTAATGCGTAAAAAAAATATGTAGCCCCTCCTAGTAGCGGTAAGACCAATCGATTCAAAGGAAAATGATCTTGACAGCAAGCTGGCGACAACGGCACGAGCAAACAAGCCAGCGGCACGTGGACCATGCCGTTCTGCTCCTGTCACAGCGGTCAAGGCAGCATACGCCAAGCGTTAAGTCCATTAAAGTGATACTCTTGACGCAGGTTGGACAAAGGTTTGGACTCTTCCGAAGCATTCAACACACATGGCTACGGCAAAAAAACAAGGTCTGGATCGGCCGGCGCAAAACCTCTGCTCTGTATTGTCTGGAATGACCACTCCGGTCCGGACATCTGGGGCGTCTCCATTCCAAGTATCTGGATCGAACACGCGTCTTCGGGACATCTGGAACACGTTGACGGAGATTTGGAATGGTCTGGGACACGCTGGACAGTTGTCTGGAACGGGGTCTGGAATGCTCGGGCCATCAAATCCAATCCGGAAAGTTCACTCTCTCCCCAATCACTTTTGCTTATTATATATCTTTCCTCTTTGCCTATTTCTGTATTTGTGTGGTTTCTTTGTCTATTGTTTTGTTCTACCTTTCCGTCTTTATTGTCTTCTTGTCGCTATAAATTTCCGTATGACCGTTTTTGTTACAGTTTGATTTATCTTTCTTTGTGTCTTTCGTTTTTGATGTCTTCCGTTCTTCTGTTATGTATTGCTTTATATATCTGTCTCTATTATCTTCGTTTCGTTCTTTCTTTAGTTGTGTCTTGTTGCTCGTTCCTTTCGTTGCTTTTCGTTTCTTTATTTATGTATTGATTTGTCTATTTGTTTTATCTCTTTATTTCCTTCCTTTCTTCTTTCCAGCTCCGGAATCGGAATAAGGTTCTGAATCGGAGGTCTGGAAAGGAGGGTCTGGAAACGTGCTCTGGAAGTCTGGAACGAAGTCTGGACCGCGTGTGGGCACGTGGCTTGTTCCGGACTTGATATTTTTGGCCGCTGCCACAAGTTTAAAGCGCGCCAGCCCCAACTGGTACGACTCTAAGTCACCCTTGACATGGTCACACATATCACATCCGAATGTGACTTAGCATTGCCGAGCTGTGAAGCTTGATGAAAGCTCAAGAAGACACCAAAGCAAGGCGTGTCAAGGCATACACGCAAGCAAAGTAACACGGTCTGGGGATTGATTGTCCACTTGCTTTTGGTGCCACATTAGGGCGGCAAGGCAGGCCAGGACCGAGGCAACCATTCAGGGTTTTAATGGCCGGTGCCAAATGCCTAACATGAGGGTGTGCCTTTTTTGAGGGTACCCTATTTGGACGCTTGTTTAAAGGGAAACCCAAGCACAACTAGCCTTTTCAGCGCCTACTTTCAGACACACCCATAAATTGAAACGGGACCTGGTGAAGGCAAAGCCGCAAAGCTCACGACCCCGAGAAAGACGTTCATTCAGTTCCCCCTTCAAAGGCTACCTCAAAGAAAAGGAAAGTATTTACCACCTTCGCAAGGAAAACAACATCAGTGCCGGTTTCGCTGGGATTCCTCGGCATTCTCACAAACAGCCACGCGCCCCCGCCAGTCTCTCAAACATGCGTCATGCGTCACCCAACGTTTCGAAGGTTCCAACAGAGCCTCTCGAGCATGTTTTCACGCCCCATTCTTCAAATATCCTAACTTCGCGGGTCGATTTGTGGAACCCACCGTTGAAATCCGCATGAGGCGTTTCTCAAGCGTAGGGCAGCTGCAAGTGCGGACATTGAACCCTCAAACTGAAGTGCCGCAAAACGATGGGATCCGGCACGTTGCGGCAAACCAAAGAGGGAAGAGCACCAAAAACGACGCCTTTCCTGTTTGTTTCGCTTGAAGCCAACCGAAACGGGTAGCCTCAAACAACACACACACACATTTTCTTCTTTTCTGCCTTAAACACAACCACTGGGTCTGTGGCCTTGGGTGGCACAACGGGTTCCTTTCAAATGCCTTTTACGGAGCCAAGGGGACGATGCGTTCGGAGCGCAAAGGAATCGGCGGACGACGGTCCCGGGTTCCATGTTGGTCTCTCCGTATTCCGATCCGCCGAAAGTTCAACTGAGTTCACTCGAAACCCTCCAAACCCAACACTAACCAAAAGCACAACCAAAAACCCTCCAAAACATAAGGAACCGGGGGCAGCCCCTCTAAACAACCTCTAAACACCTCCAGAAACCTCTAAACATAGAAACCTCCAAAAACCTTTAACAACCTCTAAAACACGCAAAAACAAAAAATCAAGGGGGGAAACAAAAAACACGTTGTCCAAAAATCGCGCCAAAGCGCGTGGCTTGAACGGGACGGCTCGACGGACGGTTGGCTCCTGTGACACCTCGCGCTCCCAGACTTCCGGGGTGGCAGCTCCGCTAGCCGTCTCCAGGCGCCCGTCCACCTCAACCCGAACACCCCGCAGAAAGTTGGGGGTGTCTGGGGGTCGACTCCTTTTCATGTTTTTGTTCTTTATGTTTTCTTTGTGGTGTTCTTTCTGGTTTTCCTTATGGCTTTCGTTCTAGTGTGTTTATAGTTTATTTATGGTTCTCTGTATGTCTTTATGAACCAGCTTTCTTTATGGTTTTCTTTATGGATTTAGTTATAGTATTCCTTATGGTTGATTTACGGTTATCTTTATGGCTTTCCTTATGGCATTCGTTATAGTGTTCCTTATGGTGTTTTTATGGTTTTCTTTGTGGTCTTCTTTATGGTTTTCCTTATGACATGCGTTATTGTTTTCTTTATAGTTTCTTTATGGTTTTATTTATGGTTTTCCTTATGGCATTCGTTATGTTTTCTTTATGGTTTTCTTTTTGGTGTTCTTTATGTTTTCTTTATGGTGTTCTTTATGGCTTCTTTGCGGTCGTTCTTTTCAACCATACTTCTTTTCAAACACCAATCGCTGGTTGTTTTTTCAGGCTTTTTGGTGGTTAGAAAGAAGGATCCCTGGAATAAGGAAGCTGCCCCTGGTTTGAGGCTTGAGCACTCTGTGCTGAGACGCCATTGATCCATGGCGATAAATCTCTGGCTCACTTGGCCCTCCACCTGGACATCAGCAGGGATTGACCATCTTTTTTTCGTGGGCGGCAAAAAACATGGGCAAGACATGGCCAACAAACAAGGGGCCATCCTTTTTGGTTGGTTCCGCCACAGTGCCCAAGACCCCACACCAACCACCCACCCCCCCAATTCCAGCGAGTGGAACTCAATTTGTTGTTGGTTCGTTGAGTTTACATGGAACCCTGACCCAAAGAAAGGTGGAAAAAAGAGCGGAATCCACTGGGCAACTGGGCAAGGATTTCTCAAAATGAGAGATCCCTGCTGGCTGGTATATTCCCAGCGAAACCAAAAGAGAACCAAAGACCTAACACCCAACTGCTTCTTCCCATGTCCCAAACTCTCAAGTGGCCAAAAAACAAGTGCTGGTGCTGGGTGATTGCCACTGGCTTTTTGTTTGGGCGTGCCTTTTTTGAGGGTGTCCCCGCTTTGTTGTTGGTGTTTTTGATTTTTGAGGCTACCATGAAAAGGGATCGTGTTTTGTTTGTCTAGGACCTCCAGCAGAGAGGATAGAATAAGAGTACCTTTTTTCTGTAGTCTATTTTAGTAGGGGAACCCTCCCAACCAAAACAAGGGATGGGTTAAATGGAAACTACCACTAAACACTAAAAGGCGAAAAAGCAAAGACGATGGCTGGGAGCCACCAAGAAAAGGGCTGGTGTCATTAAAACCGAAAAGCGCCCCGGGTGCTCCCCTTTGCGCGCCTTGGGCTCGCTCATTTCCGTCCAAGGCGCCTGCCCGGGCGCACTGCGGCTGCGCGGCGCGCTGCCACAGCCCGCAGACACAGAGAGGAACCTCGAGCGGTTGGGTTTCGGATTTTTCTAGACGTTTAGGATTTATCTTGGGCTATCTAGGGCGCACTCTCTTCTCCTTTTGGCTTCCCGACCTTTAGAGGGACAGCCCCCAGCCACTGGTTCTAGGGGTTGATTCCTTTTCCATTCTTTTCAACCATCATTCTTTTCGAAAACCGGATGTTTCCCCTGGGTTTTTGATGGTTCTCTGAAAAGAAGGATCCCTGGAATGAATGGGGAAGGTACTCCTAGAATTTAGGGCCGTCATGGGGCCAACAAGGCGGGCGCTTGGAAGAATGGATGGCTTTGCCTGGATGCAATAGTAGCCATCCAAACCAGCGCCGTCTACTTTTGATCAAACCTAAACGGTTCTCAGTAGAGACTGAGGCGTGGAATGACCCCGATGAAAAAAAGCCTCCAACCCATGGCTTCCTTTAAAGGAATCCCTATAGATTCATTCCCAACCCCCGGAAAGTCACCACCCCGAGGGTTCCGCAGCGATCCGCAGCGCGTCCCAGCGGCGTGTTCTCGGCCACCAGCTCGCAGTCCGTCTCCCGGAGCAGCTGCTGCAGCCGCGAGGCGTGGACCTGCCACCTCAGACAACTGGAGCCATAGAAACCTATGGGAGCGACCAGCTTCCGCTGAAAGGACACACACACAAAAGTACAAATATGAGCATATGTGTGTATATATATGATACCTTATTCTGTGAGTATTACATATCTTACACATACATATATATATATATATATACATATATATATAAATGTATATATATATATATTACATACATACATATACATTTGTATGTGTATATATATATATAGATGTAAAAAAAAAAATACACCAGTGTATATATATATATAGTAGTCATATGCCACTCCATATTTGAGCTGTCAGCCTTGATCCAAGGCACTTGGAGGTCGCATCTCGTGGCTCACAGGGACTTGCCTCTGGCGACGCCTTCTTCTGATTTGGTTGCTCCTCTCGCCTCGGAACAGTCGGCCCAAACCACGCGGACATCTCGACCCCCAAGCCTGGGCTGGGAAATAAAGATGTTCAACTAGGTCCTCCAGTAGAGAGGTTAGAATAAGGGTACCGATTCTTTTTTCTGTAGTCTATTTTAGGGGAACCCTCCCCCCAAAAAAGGGGTGAGAAAGGGCACTATCGTGGGGGACCTACTCAAGCTATCATGGTTGCATCTGAGATTCCGCTCCCTTCCGCGAGCTTCCGCGGGGAGAAAAAACACCCATCCGCGGCTGCAGTTGGCGCTACTTGTTGGTTATGTCAACATCTATGCGGGCAAAAGAACCGCCACTCAAATGGAAACTCAAATGGAAGTCATTAAACAATCCCCGGAACAAGAACCTTTCCGGCACGAGCTGCGAGAACACGAATGCCACAGAAAGGCTGACCAGCCCTCAAAACCTCAAAAAAGGGGCATATATGTATAATTGGCCGCACTGCCCCATCATTGGCTAATCTCTCCCCCCTATGAATAAATACGGGTCCCCCCCCCCAATTATTAAAACATCCTCCCCATTTTATTATTATTGGGGTTTTCGGAATTTGCTTTTTTTGCTTTTCCAACAATGTGAGGGTTCACATAGGATTTGGAGGAAATGGATTGAATTGTAAGGTCCGCGAGTAAGCGGTTTAATAAGGAATATGTATCATTCTATTTGTTTTTCAGTTTACTGTTTGTTTGTTTGCAGCCAGGCAGGTTAGGGAGTCAGGGAGTCAGGGACAACCAGGGACAACCTTTTGGGGAGAGAGTCAGGGACAACCTTTTGGAGAACCCACCAAAAGGACCCAACCTTTTGGGGAAGCCAGCTTTTGGGGAAGCAACCTTTTGGGGATTTCATCTTTTGAGGAACCCACCTTTTTAAAAGTGGGGCTGGAAGCTTGTTAAAAGTGCCCCCTAACAATTGTGCGGAGTGGAAATCTGGTCCCGGGCCCCGGATTTCCATTTTTTATTAATTGGGGTCATTCATTTATAGGGGAAGAGATTAAGGCACTTGCTTGATTTCGCACATTGCGAGATTACCCCAAATAGAGCTCCCTGCAAAGAGCCAAGCTGCCAGGAAAGCAGCATGTGCAAAAAGGTGCAAACCACATCCAGTCAAACCATATCCAAGCAATTGCCACGATTGACCTGAACATATATATATATATATGTATACATATTAATGTATTAATGTATACATATATATATATATACATTTGTGCTACCCATAATATATCCCATTCAGTTTCCATATGCGACCTCAACCTCAACATATGGGTGTGTCTCTTTTTAGGGGACCCCTAAAAACGAATCGCGCCTTTCCTTGTGGTTTCCCTGTAAAACCACAATTCAGGGGGCGCCAGAAAACACCGTAAAACACAGTGGTTTGTACCATCTTTCATGTTAAACTCACATCCCCACCAACACCCGGTCTCTAAAACCAGAACCCCTCCCCCCCCGCCTCCGCCCGCGGGCCGGCACTGAGCGCGCACGCGCGGCCAACAAGGACGCAATGGCCTTGGCAGCGTGGGGCCGTCCGTCGCGTGGGACGCCATCGTGAAAAACGCTTCGAACAGTTTGGGCGGGTTCGAACCGGGCAACTTGAAGGGCGTGGCTCTTGACCATCGGCTTTGACACGTGCCACATGCTGTTGTTGTTTTGTTCTTCCCAATGCGGCAGGTTGACGGAAGAAATGCTGGTCCATGCGAATCCTGAAAGGTGTTCAGTACGAGCCGAGGTTTCCTCTGACGAAACTGATTGCCCAGCTGTTCAGGAGACAAGGCCTCAGTGCTCTCTGTGTTCCATTGAAGTTACTGAAGTTTGAGGTGGGCAGGAAACAAGCTGTGACATACAGCAAAAAGCAGTTGCCCGATATTGACCGTTCTCGCAACTGTACATGGTTCATACCTGATAACGTACAATTCGTAAGTTGGACTCGCAACCGGGCAACCTTCCTTGCTGGTGATCGATAGGTAGGGATTGACAACGAGTCTGGGTGTTGGGAATGAACCGGTTTTGTGGATTCCCTTAGGGGTCATTCCATGTCTCATTCCCTGCTAAGCGCCAGCAAGCTTCCAGAACTTTCTGGGGGATTTTCGCCTTTGAACCCCGGAGTTTGTCAATGGGAAGACTTGCTGCTGGACCATGGTTTCATGTCCCATTGAAAAGGTTCCCGTTTCAGCTGCCAAAATGCGATCCAAATTTATCCTTCAAGTACTTTTCCTCTATATGGAACTTGCATGTTGGTGCGCCTTCTTTGCGGTTCGAAAGAAGAACCAAATAGACTCCTCTCTGGGGCGCTGCGATTCGTGACAAGGTCAGAACTTGGGCTCCACATATGTGTCAAGGGCAACTCAGAACTCCACCCTCTCCCCCTCCCGCCCAACCCCGCCCCCTACCCAAGCCCCCCCTGCCCAACCCTCCCCAGTTTTTCCGTCTTCCCTTCGTTTTCCCGGCACAAAGCCCCGCGAGTTAGAGAGAGGCGGTTTTCGACCACCAGCCGGAGCGGCTCCGGGCACCTCGTTGAAGAGCGGAAGCCCAGGATCCTCCTCGTTCGGCCCAAATGCGCTTCTCACCGGACTGACCAAACGGTCTGAGCTTGTCATTTACCACGCAAATGGGCATTCCAAGAAGCGACTAAAGTCCAACCAACTCTGGGATTTGAAAACCCATGGCAAGCCTGCCCACGGTCTTACAGGTCTTGGTCTCTGCTTTTTGTTGCCTGTACTAAGGGAACTGGTGCTCTTATTGTGGTCAGGTGGGGCTATGACGCCGGATGTGACCGATTCTGTATGTAGATGCCTGTAGCTGATTCGCAATTCCGAGTGCTGTGTGAGCCGCACTCAGCTGTATATGTATATATATATATATAATATGGTTCCGTTTTCCCTGTTGCCCCCCCCCCCCCAAGATGGTATGGGTCCCCCAGGACCCCCCCCAGCCCGAGACCCCGAGCCCCCGGATGCTGGCACCTATATGGTCCCACCCCCACCCCGACCCCCTGAACTCGCACCCCGACACCCCGGCCCCCCCACCCCCGGACAAGCCAACACGCAACCCACCATAAACCAACCCTAACCTAACCGTAAACCAACTCTAAATACACCCTAAACCAAACCCTAAACCGTAGACCTCTAAACCTAATCCAACCATAAACCAACCCTAAATCAACATAAACCAACCCTAAACCAACCCTAAACAAACCCTAAACCAACCCTAAACTAATCCCAAATACACCCTAAACCAATCCCCAAACAATAAACCCTAAACCTAAACCAACCCTAAATCAACCCTAAACTAACCTTAAACCAACCCTAAATACACCCTACACCAAACCCTAAACCGTAAACCTCTAAACCTAAACCAACGCAAAACCAACCCTAAATCAACATAAACCAACCCTTAACCAACCCTAGGCTAACCCTAAATACACCCTAAATACACCCCAGACCAATTTCAACCAACCCTAAACCGCCACAACCCAAATACAGGACCACAACCACAGGGCGGGGGGTGCTTGTCTGACCCATGACCATTGGCGGGGGGGGGGGGGGGGACTGGCAACGCTGTACCATATATATGTATTCTCTATATGGGTATGGATCAAAATTAAACCACCAGGGGACCGCAGGTTTTAGTCCATGTTTCCATTTACCAAGACTCCATTTTGGGTACATATTTTTGACCCACAGCCATATGTATATCGCCTTGTCTGCCGAATGCGTCTGAAACCACAAGCTTAAGCTCGGAAACTTTTCAAAACAAGCGGTTTTTCAGGGGTGTACTTGTTTGCTGTACCCCGCAACATGAGTCTTGCGGGAGGTTTAGCAGCCGGGAGATGTATTCTGAATATTGAGGATGTGTTCAAAAACAACAGGCAACATGATTTTGTCAGTTTCCTTACTTTGGTTTCCCCTTACACAGGATTCCAAACCCGTGAGGTTGCCTCCTTTGAAGCATCCATGTACGTGGGGGTTCCAAGTTTTGTGCACCCAAAAAAGGTCAAATAAGTTATAAGTTACTCCATATTGCTCCCAAATCCATACGGGAAGCTACTATGCTTCATCATTCAGTGTCAGGGCAGAATGCAAATCCACCGACCATTTGGTGGAATCTCTGATTCGTTCCAATGTCCTGAAATGCGTGAAGAACCCCTGTTTGGATGATTTTCGAAAAACCAACCAGTTGCAACCTGAACCTCGGAAGTAGAAAAACCTGGCGGATTGACAGGGGTGCGCGTCCCCAGCTAAAAAAATAAGGATCCTGACTCAAGCGGGACAGACCCCTGTCAATCAACCATTTGACTCATCCTCAATTTCAGAAACGCCCAGGTTGCATGCCCCGGTCGGTCCCGTCTCGTCTTCGAGCTCTGTGCACGGCGCGCATCCCGCGCGCGCAGCGCGCGGCGCTCGTCCCGTGAGGACGCAGCCGCCGTCATGGCTTCGACAAAGCGTTGGCCAGCGAAATGCTTGGGGCAATGACGTCCCATGTGAAATCACTACAGCTAGACCTGGTGTCCAAATAAAGATGAACACATTATTCTATAATTACATATATATGTATATATATATATACATGTATGCATAAATTGACGTCTATGAATGACTTTGCTGTTACATCATGGTGCCTCATAGCATCTTTCGCGCCTGAAACATGGAAGAAACGGACACCTGCCACACACACACACAGAGCTGCTATCCCTGTGCCAGCCGCCTGTTCCGCGGAGCCGAGCAATTCAATTGCCTGAGATATGTACAGCTGCGGTGCGAATCACCTACCTGGCTCTGTTTGTTTGCGTGTGTGTGTGTGAGCGCATGTGTGTGTGTGTGTGTTCACACTAGACGGCCCAAGACAATCAAGACGACGCCATCTAAGGGGGGGCGAACCTGACTGGAGATACATGGCTGTGGCTCAAACGATGCTTGGTAACTGCAAACAAAGAATAACACATGCGCAACCCCAGCTCTTTCATTTTGAGCCACACCCACATGGTCACCATTCAAAAAGGTCAAAGCGAGGATGTGCACAGCGTGTTTGCTCCCTAGGCAGGGCGCAAGAGCAAAGGGGCACGGCAAACGGAGATGTTGAAAGGGCTCCGGTCATTTTGCCCTACCCACAAAGGTCCCAGTCGGATTCCATGCTAGTTGATAGCTTAACAGGAAAAGTGAACACCTCGGCAGGAGTGATACCAGGACCACCTCGGCAGGAGTGATACCAGGACCCCTTTGGGAGATACAATGGACCACTCTTGGGATCCCAACGCCGGCAAAATTTCGTCCAAAAAAAACAAAAGCATCCCAACCTTGTTCGCTGGAGTCGCAAACATGGAGGACACCCTTTCGTGCTTCAAGGGAAAGCACGAGGAATTGACGTCCACTGACTCACCTCTTGAGTCATGGGCCAAACAAATCTGAACTTTCTGCTTGATTACCAGCAACATGATCTTCCCAACAGGGTTCCAGTATCCCTGAAGAGTACGGGTCCTTTGTGTTGGCCACTCGACTTTCTCTGCCCATGGACTGTTGGCGAAACGTATCAGGGCTCGACGTTGCCACTTGTTGGACTGAAACTGCCCGCATTGAAGGGACACGGAGAGCTAAAAAAACCTGGAGACGAAAATTAGTGCATATATGGGGGTCAAAAGCCAAATCGTACCCCCAGTGAACATCCCAATCCAACCACTAAAATAGGTGCCCTAAAATGGGTGGTGAATTCACCTACCAACCAAAATGGGATCCCATTGGTTTTGACAACCACAGCCATCTCCACATCTATATCACAAAGGGGGTTCATGTTCGATCGCAACTCCGGGACTCCAATTGAGGGTTACCGTTCGCCCAAT
>CAUJNA010003821.1:196483-348983 GCA_963377175.1 Effrenium voratum
CCCAAGTAGCCACTTTTGTCCAACTGGTAGCTGGAAAATAAGTTGGCAACTGGGGATGGTGGCCTCAAAAGACGCCCAGATGTCAAAGGGGCTCACCCCATTTTGAGAACCGGGGCTGTGGGGACCGATCTCCCCGAGTCGGAGGAGCGACCCATCGGAGCGACTGGTGAAAGCGGGGCGTTTGCATCAGCTTCCAAAGATGGCTCGGGGTCAAAAGTAGGTACCCAAAATGGAACTCTGGTAGAAGGAAACATGAACTAAAACCTGCGGTCCGCCCCTGGTGGTTCAATTTTGACCCACAGCCAGATGGCGCCTTGACCTTCACTGACCGGCCGACAATCTCGGGGGCTAGCGGGGAGGGAGGGGGGAGGGGCAGCAAGGATTGTGCACAATCTGCCCCAGAACCACGAAACAGCGGCCGCACCCCTTGCCCCCTTCAATTACCCTGGGTTTTGATTGTGAATTAATGGTTTGCGCTGCGTACGTTTCTGCCGTGATCATGATCCATGACTTTCCGTTTTCAGGCATCGCAGGAGGAAAGCGTGGAATTCAAATCACCATAATTCGGTTGCTACAGGGAACCCAGATTGGCATGTTGTTGCTGCAAAACGGAACACCCCCCCCTTGTGTCCCGCAAGTAAAGGAAACGTAAGGCAAGGATGCAGAGAAAGCAACAGAAGCGATGGAGGCCGAGGGGTAGATCTGCCTTCCTTCTGACACCTTGCGCCTT
This sequence comes from Effrenium voratum, assembly GCA_963377175.1. Lineage (NCBI taxonomy): Eukaryota > Dinophyceae > Suessiales > Symbiodiniaceae > Effrenium > Effrenium voratum. Next base: position 197,214 of record CAUJNA010003821.1, read on the forward strand.
CAGACCCGCATCCCAAGCTGACCCTTTGCCGCTTGTCTGAGAATCTTGGAATCTCAGCCAACAACTATTCATCCATGGGTTTGCTATCTAAGTCACTTCCCACGTCTGGCCTCGCTCGTTTCAGCCAAGACCTACATGCTTGAAACGTATTTATGCGTTGTTTGGATGGCCTGACTTGAGATACAACACTTATCCTCTCTGAGGTCTTAGAATAGTCTTCGAAACCCAACCATTTGAAACCCTGAGCCCCAACCTTGTGACACAACTAGGGTCATGTTTGACACAGCGAATACTCTTGCGTTCAGTCAAACCTGCATACTTAGGCGCAATGTTCTGCGTGTGCTTGTGTGTGTGTGCCTCTGTCTGTGCGAGCGTGTGTAAGTGCATGCATGCGCGTGTGCGTGCGTGCGTGCGTGCGTGCGTGCGTGGTGTGTGCGTGCGGGTGGGTGCAGTCCTGATTGCGTGCGGGTGCATGCGTGAGTGAGTGTACGTGCGTGAGTGCGTGCGTGTGTGGGTGTGTGTGTGCGTGCTTGCGTGTGTGTGCGTGGCGTGTGTTTGTGTGTGTGTGTGCCTGCGTCCATGTGTCTGTGTGTTTGCCTTTCTGCGCGTCTGTATCTCGATGTGTCTCCATGTGTCTGCGTCTTTGTGTCTGTGTCTCTGTGTGCAAAATGTAATGCACGTGTGCGTGTGCGTGTGCGTGTGCGTGTGCGTGTGCGTGTGCGTGTGCGTGCGCGTGCGCGTGCGCGTGTGCGTGTGCGTGTGCGTGTGCGTGTGCGTGTGCGTGTGCGTGTGCGTGTGCGTGTGCGTGTGCGTGTGCGTGTGCGTGTGCGTGTGCGTGTGCGTGTGCGTGTGCGTGTGCGTGTGCGTGTGCGTGTGCGTGTGTGTGTGTGCGTGTGTGTGTGTGTGTGTGTGTGTGTGTGTGTGTGTGTGTGTGTGTGTGTGTGTGTGTGTGTGTGTGTGTGTGTGTGTGTGTGTGTGTGTGTGTGTGTGTGTGTGTGTGTGTGTGTGTGTGTGTGTGCGTGCGTGCGTGCGTGCGTGTGTGGGTGCGTGCGTGTGTGCGTGCGTGTTTGTGCGTGTGTGTGTGTGTGTGGGTGCGTGCGTGCGTGTCTGTGTGTCTGTGTGTCTGCGTGTCTGTGTGTCTGTGTGTCTGTGTGTCTGTGTGTCTGTGTGTCTGTGTGTCTGTGTGTCTGTGTCTGTGCCTGTGTTTGGGGGGTGCGTGCGTGCGTGCTTGCGCGTGGGTGCGTGTGTGTGTGTGCGCGCGTCTGCGCGTGTTTGCGCGTGTTTGTGTGTGTGTGTTGTGTTGTTGTGTTGTGCTGTGCTGTGCTGCGCTGTCTTTTGTTGTGTTGTGTTGAGTGTTGTGTTTTGTGTTTCGTGTTTCGTGTTTTGTGTGGTGTTGCGTGTGTCTGTGTGTGTGTTTGCGTGCATGCGTCTTGGCCACAAGGGTCAACATCTGCAACATAAAGTAAGCATTGCTCACATTCATATGGGTGTGTTTCACATCTAAAACTTGTTCATGTGGTTAGTGTCCTTGTGATATTCCGTTCAAATTTTGCAAATCTAAACAAGGCTACCCAGTGTGACACAAACAAATTGTGAAACCAACCCACCCCGCCTAATGCCAAGGCGCGGTTTCCCAAGGCCTTGTTCTGTCGCCAGGAGTATGGTCCTTGCCACGGCTTCTGACGAGAGCATCTGTTGATTCAATCCAATTCGAATGTGAACGTGAACAAACTGATCTGCTTGGAAACCAAAAGCTTGTTTACTTGCCCGTTGTGGTCAGCCCCTGAACAATGCGTAACTCGTGCAAGAGCCAACTTGGCCTTTGCCGGAACAAGATTGCATACCCCGGTAGAAACCCTTTTCCGTTTAACCCCATGTGACACGCGTGTTTTCGTCCCAGCTGAGTGATGTCAAAGGACAACCCGGGCGGCGTTCTTCGGATTCCTGGGGGCCACAAAGCCTGCAATTTTTGCTGTGTTGCTTTCAGAAAACTCGAGGTTGTTTACACATTTTTCCGGAGACAACAATCCAACCGAGTTTTCATACAAAAAATGCAGGCTCTATGGCTGGGCAGTCCAAGCTTCGAGACATAGGGCCTGCAATTGTGTTTTTCATTGGTTTCTTTGGAAAGCTCAAGGTTTTTTACACTGTTCCGGAAAAAAACACCGAGTTGTGCAAAAAACTCAATCAAACAAACAAATTGCAGGCCCTATATGGCTGGGCAGTGCAAGCTTGGGGACATAGGGCCTGCAATTGTGTGTTTTTAATGGTTTGTTTGGAAAACTCGAGAAACAAGCAAAAAAATGCAGGCCCTACGGCTGGGCAGAAAATTTAGTGGTTTTTGTTTTTTTGGAACACTCGAAAAAAAGAAAAATATTGAGTTTAACAAAAAGCAGGCCCTACGGCTGCGCAGTCCGAGCTTGTAGGGCCTGCAATGTTGTTTGTTTTATTGTGTTCATTGGAAAACCCGGGTTTTTACACTGTTCCGGAAAAAAAACACCGAGTTTTCCAAAAAAGCAACACTGCAGGCCCTGTGGCTGGACAGTCCAAGCTTAGGCACATAGGGCCTGCAATGTTGTTTCTGTTTTTTTCCCTCGGACAACTCGAGGTCTTCCACACTTTTCCAGAAAAAAACATAAAACTCAAGCTTTCCAAACAAAAAAGAGGTGCAGGTCCTATGGCTGGGCAGTCCAAGCTTAGGGACACAGGGCCTGCAATTGTGTTTTGTGTGTTTCCCCGCACAACTCGAGTTTTTTTTCCTCAGCATCCTGGTCTGCATTCGTAGACATAGAACAGATTCTCTAGCTTCCATTGAGATGGTTTCAGTCAACCCAGACAAAATGCTTAATACATGTTACGGATTTGTAAGGACAGTTCTATTGGAAAGGGATTCGCGTGTAAGATTTATGTTGAAACATAAGAACCATAGTTCAAATTCTAGTTTAAAATGTTCAGTTTGTTTGGAGCCTTTCCTTAATAATTTCTAGTTAACTTCGTTTAGACATTGGGTAGAATTAGGCAAAAATTGTTAAGTAGATTTCAGAGTGAAATTTTCAGGGATCCGAAAATCGTGCTTTTTGTTTTCTAGCCCCAGCACGACCATGGTCAGAGCCGCTCAGATTGAATTTGAATAGGAGTCGACTAGGGAATACTGGATCAGAATCCTACTGGAAAGTACATCTTACATTGAGAATTAGATGAAAATCCCTTCCCAGTAGAAAGTTACAATTAAATTACAGTTGAAACCTAGTTTGATAAGGGCTGTTTCAGAACATAATTTGATTTGGAATATTCATATTTTAATTGATACTTTGCACAGTACATATGTTCTTTCCTGTCGAATGTATTTACAATTCAGCTGACATTTAAACACACATTCTGGAAACATAGTTCAACTTGAGCTTCCATTCGAACAAACATGTGCCTGTACTTGCATGCGATCACACAATCAAAAGAATGTAAATGTAAATATGCGCTACACAAATGCAGCCAATAGGAATTTGAAAAAAAAACGCAGGTCCCAGGACGCCCCACCCTGTAAACAAATTAAACACCTGCTTGACACCTGCCGTGTATGAGGCGCCGCGGGCGATCTTGACAAACCAACAAATTTGATCCATCCGCTGACTACAATTAAAGCATCCATTGGCTGTTTGGCACCCAAGTCTTCCATTCCTGAGAAGGTTTCTTCGGCGCATGGCGTGGATAAAACTTGCGGATTGATCCGGGCTGTTTCCCCATCCCCGAAATTGGCACATCCCGCGCCAAACCAAACGCGTGTCACACCTAGGCTCCCATTCGCTGTTGCGCAAAAGAGGAGCAGACGCTTCCTGGAAGATGAAAATACATTAAAAATCAAAGTCAGCTACTGTACATGGGCGGCATATTCAGACCCTTCACTGAAAATCCAACCCCTGTGCCCCGAAGATCAATGTCGTTGTTGAGCGTTTGGGAAGGGTTCAGTTACAGTTGAGTGGAAGAAGCCATTGAAACCGGGACTCCCCTGCGCAACGTTGAACTTTGTGGGGTGCGGGGGAGGGGGGTTAAGTGTGAAGCCACAGGAGTTTGAAATCGTTGTCCAGCTACGCTCGGATCGAGGGTTGGCCAAGGCTCAAAAGGTCGGGCAAGTGAGTCCGCGTGAGCTTGTGTTCCCCTTGTGTGTGTGTGTGTTTTGTGCACGTCCTTGCGTTCAAATTTCAGAACATAGTCGTGTGTTTGCTTCATTGCCAGCTTTATAGGGATCTTTGTTCATAGGAGACCTGGGTCTGCAATCTCTCTGCTTTGCAACTCCTTTGTGCATGGCAAGCAAGGCCAACGACACACCACTTGCAGGGAATATGGAGGGGTGGGAGCCTTGCAAGTTCCCTAGCCCGGCCATATGGATTGCCTAGATATTCAGGAACAGAACCACCTTGTTGATCCAACGACAAACCCCCCGACTCTGCTAACCAAACGGCGTCTGCCGGCGGCCGCATCGAAGGGACTCTTTCCGCGCCAGGGATTGCGCACAGCTTCTCGAGGCCTGGCGCAAATATGCCTCCAATGCATTCCAGGGATCACCCCCCTCCCCAATTCCATTAAGCGCATTAAGGGGGTGGGGGTGTGTGCACATGCCACAACTCCCCCATGGTCTCCCCCCCACTGACAAAGGTGTAGGTGCAAAAACAGGCAAAATAACTTTCTAAGAGAGCATCTTGCGTTTAGGTAAGTCACGTCTTGCAATGATCTCACGTACGCCAAAAGGGCAACATGATTGGAGCCCATGGGCTTGAATTAGAAGGGCCTGAACATCTCTGCGCCATCCGTTTTCAGATCCCTGCTGAAGAGTGGGTTAAGTCCAGAACCCAACTGAGAACCACCGAGATCTGAGTTTTCCGTATGGGGCGACACCTTTTTCCCCCACCTCTCAGGTGAGGGTCTCTAGATTTTATCTCAGCGTCGCCTTCCTCCAACTTCCTCTTCCTCCTCTTCCTCCTCTTCCTCCTCTCCTCCTCTTCCTGTTCATCCCCTTCCTCCTTTTCCTCCGCGTCTCATTCTGTGCCTCATGTGCTCCCGTTCCTCCTTCACTTCCTGCACCGGGGCTGGCTGCGGAAGTGCTGCGCTGGGCGTTTCGCAGGGCTGGCTGCGGAGTGTGCTGCACTGGACTTTTCGCGGGGCTGCTGCGCTGGACTTTTTGCGGGGCTGGCTGTGGAGGGCCAGACTTTTTGAAGGGCCAGACTTTTCGAAGGGCCTACTGGATCTCACACACTCTATCCATCTATCTGTCTATCTGTTTATTTATTTGTTTGTATGTCTATCTATCTACCTACCTATCTATCTATCCCTCTATTCTACCTATCGATCTGTCTGCCTGTCAATCTACCTATCGATCTCCCTCTCTCTCCATCTACCTATCATCTATCCACCTATCTATCTATCTATCTACCAATCTATCTATCTATCTGTCTGTCTGTCTGTCTGTCTGTCTGTCTATCTGTCTGTCTATCTATCTACCTTCTATCTTGGCAACCTATCTCACTATCTCTGTTTCTAGCTATCTATCTATCTATCTATCTATCTATCTACCTATCTATCTATCTAGCTAGCTATCTCTCTACCTACCCATCTCTCTATCTACCTCTCTCTCTCTCTCTCCCTATCTACCGCGGTCTTTGGAAGAGCTAATCAAGAAGCTGGATGCTTGCGAGCGTGGAAAGATCCCCTCCGCAGATAACAGACGACTCTTCTGCCTCAAAAAGCACCAGGCTCGTGTCACTGGAAGGTGAATTCCTCACCCATCTATTGATGCGTGGGACGGATGCGACATTCGTGCGCGCAGCCGTGGCCAGGCGAGCGCAGAGATCCATAAATCCTCGGCAGTCACTGCGCGCCTTCTTTCTTTCCCCACCTGTCAGGTGAGGGTCTCTAGTTTTATAAACACCAACATATCGATATCTCTTGTTTTTATCTATCTATCTATCTATCTATCTCTCTCTCTCTCTACCTATCTGTGTATCCATCTACCTATCTATCTATTTGTCTCTACCTTTCTCTATCTACCATCTAATCCATCCATCCATCCATCCATCCATCCATCCATCCATCCATCCGTCCATCTATCTATCTCTATCTGTCTATCCATCTCTGTATGTTTCCATCTTTCTATCATCTAGCTATCTACTTTCTGTCTCTGTCTATCTCCGTCTGTCTGTCTATCTCTCTAACCTTGCGAAAATGCTGCGCCTGCTGGAAATTTGTACCGGATCCTGAGAAAGCTATATCTGACCTTGCGGAAGTGCTGCGCGTGCCACGAAACCTGCACCTGACCTTCAACGGTGGGGATCAGTCGAAGTAAAATAATTTTCAATCTGGCCACGGCTGCATCCCTGATCATACGGCTGCATCCCTTCAATGCACATGTCATTGCAATTGCGGCCTTTCACAGCAGCTCCATTCTGTGAACATTGGAGAGTTCAACGCGGCAAAATAGGTTGATGGAGAATGGGAGCTAGGAAACCCGTTTCTAGCCCAGAAAGTCCGTCTGGGCAGATTACAACGCCTGATGCTGAAACCAGCTGGATGCTGAATTCAGTTGACAGGGTTTCGGCAAATCAAGGGGTTACGAAGACTCTTGGCAGACCTGGTTCAAAGAGGAACCCCTCTACTTGGGTTTGGCTCAAAGGGGAGCCACACAAATGGGTGGTTTCCTTTTCGGGTTCCCTTAACACCAGGTTTCCCCTTGAAACCAGCCCCGTCAAAACAAGACACACACGTGCGGGTCTTTCAAACTGTGCCGGCGCCTGAAATTCTGAAAGACACAATGATTTGCCGTCTTTCTTCTTTCTGTCTTTTTTTTTTTTGGGGGGGGGTGCTCTGGAATGGTGGTTTAAAGGGAAACCAAACGCAAACCAGCCATGTGTTTGCGGGGGGATGTTTCTTCTCTTTGAAGCAAAAAACCAAAACAAAACACAAAAACAAACAACACACTATGCCCTTTTTTCCTGGAGGGGGGGGGGTGGTGCCCGCTGCCCAGACTCCCGACTCCCGACATTTCCCGCCTTCCGAAGGCGCGCCCACTGCGTAGAAGAAGGTGTCCCGAGAGCTGATGATCAACACCTGCGAGCCAGGGAGTGCAGATCTGCACCTGCTTACTTGAGCTATTTACAAGATGAATATGAGTAGTGGCCAAGCTTAAAATTATTCAGAGGACTCATTTTCTCGACCGTGCGCAACTCAAAAGCTTTGATCTTTCCTTGAAAAGGCTCGTTCTGCCTCCCTTCTCGAAGCTTTGGGTATGGAATTAAAACAGTTCAAACTAAATTTATCATAACATTTTGTACTGGTAACATTAAACCTCCTACTGCTCGGAGTCTGCCCGCGTCGCGCCTTGAGGCTGGCGTCGTAGCCCAGAACAAAGCCCAAGCCTTCCTGAGGACTTGCGAGACGCGTGATTTCTTTCTTGTTTTGCAACATTGGGCTCCAAGTGTGTTTTTGTGGAGCGAGCCCCGGACTAAAAACTACCAACCCCCTCCCACAAACAGAGGGCATCAGTTCTTTGCTTCCATTAGAAGATTTTGCGTTTTGACAGGGCAGTATTGGGTGGAAGCCTTGTAAAGAGTCGTACTCTGACTCAGGAAAGGCCACCGCCCCCACAAACAATGGCACCAAACAAGGGTTCCCTGAAAAGGAAACTAAACAACCGGTATTGATTAGCCTTGCCCTGTACCCGAAAATCACGCATTCTTGTCATTTAGCATAGACTCTCCGAGTGGCAAGAGACCCTCTTTCCCACACAACACCTCATCAGTTCATGGCGTTTGCCAGATGACTATAAGAAAGTCTGTTGTTTGATGGCACCTTCTTAGGTTTTTTTGAAAGGGAATCCGAAAGGAACGCCACCACTCTTCCCGAAAGCATGGCGAAGGGTTCTTCCGCTGGGTTCATGTCATGGAAGTTATCAGCATGAGAGTCATTGCGCAGAGCCATTGCACAGAGTCATTTGCACAGAGTCATTGCACAGAGTCATTGCTCATGAGAGTTGTAAATTCATCATGAGAGTCATTGCAAGCAGTTATCATCATCATTATCATCATCAGAGTCATAACACAGAGTCATAGCACAGAGTCATTGCGCAGAGTCATTGCTCATGAGAGTTTTAAATTCCTTTCTCCTCTTCTTAGGGCTGCGGGGTAGGGCCGACAGCACTCTACGAAAATCAACCCTCTGCGGAGATCGGCGTGGTCGAGGTTAAAAAACTGGGGACTTTTTATGTTTTCTAATCTGTGCGCGCGACCCTCTGCGGAGATCGGCGTGGTCAAGGTTAAAGAACTGGGGAATTTTTACGATTTCTGATCTGCGCGCGCGACCCTCTGCGGTGGTCGATGTTGAAAAACTGAGGACTTTTTGCGAGTTCTGCGATGCGCGCGCGACCCTCTGCGGAGATCGGTCGAAGCGCCCTTGCTGCGGCGCCGTGCGAGTTTGCTTGCGAACTGGTCTTTGGAAGTTGTCGCGCGGTTTGCGCGCCTGCTCTCGGAGTCGCGCGGTCGCGGGTTCGATTCCCGCCTGGTCCGCGGCAGCTCTTCTAGACAGAAATTGCAGTAGGCGGAGGACGCTCCCGCAGCTGGAAAATCGTACAAACGTAGTACCTCGTAGTACGCGGAGTACACTCTTGCAGCTCCGGCTCAAAAATCGCAACTTTTCAATACAAACGCGCGGAGTGCACCCCGCAGCTCCGGCTGCAAAATCGCAACTTTTAAGTACAAACGTAGTAGAGCTCCGGCTGCAAAATCGCAACTTTTAAGTACAATTTGCGCAGAGCAACTTGCACAGAGCAACTGCACAGCTCCGGCTCAAAAATCGTGACTTGTCAGCACAAACGTAGTACACGTAGTACACTCCCACAGCTCTGCACAGAGTCATCATGAGAGTCGTTGCACAGAGTCATCATGAGAGTCATTGCGCTGAGTCGTCATGAGAGTCATTGCGCAGAGTCATCATGAGAGTCGTCGTCATGAGAGTCATTGCGCCGAGTCATGAGAGGCATTGTGCAGAGTCATCATGAGCGTTATTGCAAAGTGGTTTCTGTGTGAGCGATCATGGTTTGCAAAGTTTGGTTGTGCTGCATCAGCACTGGCATTGCTATATCAGCATTGGCTCAAGCATAAGTCATGGAGCGAGAAGTAGAAAGGCTTCAGGCCGGCGTGATTCATCGTGGCCTGGCGTGGCTGCAAGAGGAAGTGGAGGCAAAAAGCAGAGACGATATTGCCACATTCACCCCGCAGGCCAGGCCTAGAGATGTGTTCCTTTCTTTGCTACTTTGGGACTTTGGGTTGCGCCGTGGTCTTGGCGACCGGCCTGAAGACCACGGCCAACAAGTTCTACGCGGGGACGTGGACTTGTCGGAGCGCGGCACTGCTGCCAAGGCCCGATGGCGTCCTCGCATCCGGAGAGCATGGCAACGCAAGGTAAGTTTCCTGTGGCCCGATCGGACTTCAGCGTGCTGGAGAAAGGTGCGTGGGACGGGAGCGCATCGACGTTATCGGCCTGGTGACGTCTTGCCAGGTGGCGCCCACTGCAAAGCCCAAGGCAAACATTTGGATGAAAGACTTGTCGGGCAAAGCCATGCTCTTGACGCTGTAGGCGAGAAGTTCGTCAACGAGGCGGCGCAGATTGCAGCCGGCTGTATCTTGCAGGTGGACAACTGCACTCTGTTGAAGCGCGGGGAGAACAACATCGAGGCCACTGCTAGGACTTCTTGGAGGGTGAGAGGCACTCCTTCTTGCACCTGCGCCGCGATCCGCAAGGTGAGAAGCTTCGCGCTCTGGACACGAGCCGTGGAGCTGCCATCTCTGTGCCTTGGTGCCCTTCGCTTGGCGCAGGAGGCCGCTTGACATCAGAGCTGTCTCCTTGCTATGTGGCCTGTGCCTCTAACGTGTGCGCCTACGGCTTGTAGGCCTGGGCCATGTTGCTTGCGCATGACGCGAGTCCATGTTAGCATGATCCGGGCCAAGTTTTATGCCTTAAGCTTTTGGCCCGCTGATGAGGTCGAGGTTGCGACGAATACCGCCTGGCTGGTGTCTGTGGTTGGTGACCCCGTCTACATCCCATGCAAGCACTGCGGCACGAAGGTCAATCCGGACACAGGCAAGTGCAAGCGAGCGGACGCCGCTGCTTGTGCGAGTGAGCCCGACAGCGCTGCCCGCATGTTGGCAGCAGCGCACATTGCAGACTGGAGCGGCCAAGTGGAGAACGTCTTGATTGGCAGCGAGCACTTGGCGGTGCTGGCGAAGGTGGGTGACGAGCAGCAGGTCGCAAAGCTGATCGAAGAGAAGGGCGCGCAGGCGCAAGGTCCCCTTGATGTTAGACTTGCTACGGCCCCTCACATGACTCAAGGACGGCAAGCGGGGCAGGTCGGAGAGCCATCGGCGACGGTAACTCCACTCGACGCAACGCAGGCTCTGACTGCGACCCAGCAGGAGTCAGGCTTGCCCGCGCAGGCTTCGCAGTTCCAAGTTCTCGCAGCCAGGCCTGCCATTCATCGATTACAATGACTCGAGTCGACCACAATGGTCAAGAAGGTGGTCCGCATCGACAAGCAGCGCCCAGAAGGCGCTGTGCTGCCAGTACGCGACCTGTACAAGGACATCACCTGCTCTGACTTGGGCACTTTCTTTCAACGTGGAAGCGTGTTTGCCTCCTACATTGCAACGCGCGCCTATGCGCAGGACAAGCCGGACATCAACGAGGTGGACATCCAAGGAGAAAGCACCTTGTCACTTGCCACCAAGAGGTGTTTCCTTATCCAGACATCAATAATTATTCAATAATTCCAAGCCGCTTCAAGAGCTGCCACCTCTTCAGCATGGCGGATGGCCCTCCGCACCTGTTGGTTCGGCCGCGTGCTGCAGGACTGTGACACGAACATGATGACCTTGCATGTGGAATGTATGGCTCGAGCGCCTGAAAATGTGGCTCGGACTTTCACGGAAGAGAAGGACATGGTCTGGAGCCTGCTCGACGCTCAGCCGGAGGTCGAGGGCAACAAGCGAGCGGTGGGTTTCTTGCTAGAGGAAACGCCTTCGAAAGTGAAGTGCTCCTCTTGGTGTACCTATAATTGCTGTTTGTAGCTGAGAGACTGCGCCGCCCGGACGGACGCTGTCGTGCCGAACTCCAATGGCTGCCGACTGAGACTTCAGCGGAGATAGTCATAGGCGCCCGGGAAAACACTGTGTTTGCATGTCATAGCTGTCATTGCACTGAGCCCGTAACACAAGCAAGGGTTGTTAGGCAGCTGCTGGAAAAGTACTGCGCCCCATCATTTCACATTCATTTACTTTGCACGCGACGCATCTCCGGGCTCGGACTGTCGCGCTCACGGAAGAGAAGGACATGGTCTGGGGCCTGCTCGCCGCGAAGCCGGAGGTCGCAAGCAACAAGCGAAAGTGAAGCGCCCCTCTTGTAGAGGAAACGCCCTCGAAAGTGAAGTGCTCCTCTTGCTGTAGCTGATGGCTGTTTGCAGCTGACAGATTGCACATCAAGCAAGAAACTTGCGCGGGAACGATCACGGGGCTGTGATGCTTTCGGGCCCACCGTGGTCTAGTTTTTGGCGGGGGGTGCCCTAAAAAGACATCCCCATATCTAAACCTATCGTGTTCCTCTAATTCCTCACAACATGGGCACTTCGGAAGTCTATGAGAGTGGTCCCTGGAAGTCGACAACTGAGCCTTGGGTCGGGCTATGTGCAGCATAGACATTGGCTTGAGACGGGTGGCTGCTTGAGAGACGATCTGCGTCTCGGTCCTTTCAGTCGCTGGCTGTTGAACCCGTGCGTCCTGCAGGACGGACAGACAGACAGACAGACAGACAGACAGGCAGACAGACAGACACACACACACACAGACACTCAAATACAGAGACACACACACACATGCACACAAACGCACGCACGCACGCACGCACGCACGCACGCACGCAACAAATAGAGACACACACACACACACGGACTCAGACAGATCAACAGAAACACACACACACACATGCACACATACGGGTTTGCATTTGTTATGGTGGCCGCGCAGGAAAGTTTGAGTGTGGAGTATGATTCGCGGGTATGCTTCGGGGGTATGATTCGGGATCGGATTCGGGGGTATGATTCGCTCCAGCAGCAGCAGTAGTAGCAGTGGCCGTAGAAGTCGCAGTAGCAGTAGCAGTAGTCGCAGTGTCAGTAGTGAGTTGTACTAGTAGAACAAGTAGTAGTACTAAGTTGTAGTAGGAGTAGTAGCAGTAGTAGAACTAAGTTGTGGTAGGAGCAGTAGCAGTAGTACTACTGTGCGTAGTAGTAGTAGTAGTAGTAGTAGTAGTAGTAGTAGTAGTAGTAGTAGAAGCACAAGAAGCAGCAGTATTAGCAGTGGTGGCTGGTGTGTAAAGACTGTAAACAACACGACCGGTAGAAGAAGAGTAGCATCTCTTTTGCAGGGGTATGATTCGGGGAATGCTTCGGGGGTGTGATTCGCCAAGGTCCCACCTTCTCCCTTGTGAAGCAACGCAACACATGACAAAGAGACAAACCCAGACACATAGACACACACACACACAAGCACACGCCAACAACAAAACAAACAACATACACACACACAGACACACATCGCACACACACACACACACGCACACAGGCACGCAAACAGACAAGCACGCACACACAAACACACACACACACACAGACACAAAAGACAAAAACAAAACAGAGACACACGCAGACACACAGACAACCACACGCACAGAGACATATGAGCACACAGACACAAAGACACAGACGCACAGACACAAAAAGCAAACGCACAAACACACTGCGACGCGCAGTGCGTCTGTTTCCCAAGTCGTCCCCGAGCCATGAGGGGCAAAAACCATTTCTCAAGAAGGCGGTCTTCCACCCAAACTTGCGGGGTCTTAGGTGCCCGGTGCCCGAACTGCACCTATTGGCCGAAGTGACAAAGCAAGAGGCTGTCAGTGGGAACTGCGTTGACCCTGAAGGATGGACTTGCGCAATTGTATGCATTGTCAATGCAAAAGAAGACAGGTTCCCGCTGGGACATGATCCACAGCATGTCTTACTGAGTCACAAACACAAGCCCTAGCCTCACCAAGGCCAAATTCAGCCTTGGTCTTTCGCCCAAGGTGCCAGGCGAGCAGTCCTGTATTCTGTGGATGTCCTTGGAGTGAACATGACACGTCTCCATGCGCAAATCCGTCCAACATATGAAAGATAAGCTGTTTCAAAGTAAGGTTGACCCCATATTAATCAACCCCGGTTTACTTTTTTTGGGGGATGTCCCCAGGTTTGGTGGGGAATCATCACTAAGTTGGGGGGAACCTCTGTGAATAAACTGGGGCTGCTTAATATGGAATCAACGTTAGGGGTTAGTAAACAGCCCTGCAGGTTCCAATGCCTTGTGGTTGCATTGCTTTCCTTGCCTTGGTCTCTTGTGGCGGGCACCGACTCCAGAAAGGTAGGCAAACACGCCATGTCTCTCCCTGAATGCACCTAGACAAGCGCACATGTTTTATCCTTCCTATGAGTCGTTAGGTTTTGCTGGCTCTGGACTGAACGAAGAACCTACGCATGGAGCGCGAAGGGCTCGACCTAACATCTTCAGACAGGGCGCCTGGACTCGCACATGCCAGGGTTCCCTACATTGTCCATTCGGATTGGTTTAAACACCATCTTGTCGGCCGAGTGAGTTTCCTTTAAGAAGGCTTATGCTTCAAGGGGAATTATTTTCAAGCCCTGTTTGGAGCAGCTTTGAGTGCCGTGAGAAGAGGCCCGGAGGCATTTTGGGGCGCTTGGCTTCAAGCTGCCGTGCCGTCGTAGCAGCTGATGTAGAAGAGTGTCCCAGCTTCATCCGTGGTCATATCCCAGCAGTCCCAGCCGCTGGTCAACCAGGTCACCTCCAAGGCCGATTGACCCGGATTGAGAGAGGAAGCTGCGAAAAATGCCCCTTCTGGCTTTCATGTGCGGCAAATCAAACAAAGCTGGCTTCGTCGTTTTTGACCCTCGCAAGCAGACACAGTGTATTCAGTATGTTGCTGGATACCTAGTGGGATGCAACCCTTTTGCTTCGCTCGTGCCAAACCACTTGGGTGGAAGTCCCACCGTTGGCGAACTCATTGTACAGTCATTCACGGGACACGTGCGTTGATTCTAACATTCTCTCTGCCAAAGTCTACGCAACACCGGCATTTCAAGATCGGCATTATCAACTACTCACCTCATATCATCCCAATACGTGCGCAGAAACAAGCGTCGGTGCCAGAGAAAGTGTTTAGCGCTGCTCTGCGCGGCTTGATCTGAACTCCAGGATGCTCCTTTGCTGGCTATGCGTCTTAAACCACTCTCCGGTCCTGAGGAAACACCGCAAACAAAAAAGAAGTGCCCAAATTCTGAAAGCAAAGGCGTAATTTCGCCCAACGTTCTGTCAACTGTCTTTCCTGATAGCCATATACATCATTTGTCGGGCATGTCACAGGCTATTCAAAGTGTCTCTGTGTGTCTATGAGATAAATTCGATGGCCGACGCAGTTGTTTGCTTTGACACATTTGGGCATTACATTTTTTTGGCTCACAGCCAAACGGTCTGGATTCGCGATCCTCCTGCTTTCGCCACTTGTGTCATTGATCACAAGACAAGACAGGCTATCTCCGATCACAGGATTCGCTTCCCTCGACCACCTCGCCCCCCAAAGTCCAAAATATCCTGGACCTTCCATTGATACCTTTTTTTGGCTCGCTTTTTGTTCTGCTCGAACACACAGTTTGTGCCCGATTCTTCAATTTCTGCCCGAGCAATGGTAAAGTGCCCGAGGTTTACATTTTCAATTGAGCACTTTTCAAATTTGCGCTAGTTTGCGGGTTTTTGCGCTCGTTTTGCGGGCCGTTGCGGGCGTTTTTGCACACAAGTTCTGCTCGAGTAGGTCATATATTAGGACCTGATAGCCCTCATGCCTCCAAAAACTGCTCGAGGTCCAAAAAAGAGGACAAGCCCAAAGAA
The DNA here is from genome assembly GCA_963377175.1 of Effrenium voratum. Taxonomy (NCBI): domain Eukaryota; class Dinophyceae; order Suessiales; family Symbiodiniaceae; genus Effrenium; species Effrenium voratum. Next base: position 212,237 of record CAUJNA010003821.1, read on the forward strand.
AAATGAAGGTCCAGGATAAGATGCTAGCTGCTAGCTTTACAGCCTGAAAGACTTTTGCAGGAGAGCAAGGATGGGGGGGGCTCTGGTCACCGTTTCAAACCAACATGAAAGTGCACAAAGCGCCTCCACCTAAAGGAGACCTGTGCCCTTTTACCAAGTCTGACTTCCGTGAATCTTCCCCCGGAAAGACTAGCGCTCGACGGTTTCGTTTTGGGAGCCTCTCGACTGCTTCGATCAACGGATCCGGCGGTGTCGCCTCGCCCGTCTTCAGATTCAGCTGTTCCAAGTTGGCGCAGCCCCCAAGGTAGTCGTTCTGATTCCAAGAGAAGACCTCGACTTCCAGTGACTCACCTGAGGTTTCGCCTGATGTTCCTGCCACCAATTGTATGTTAAGTACCACCTACTCATCTTGCCTCTACCCGGCATAGGTGTACAAACATGTGGGTTTGCAACGACACGAGTGTTGAAAGGGTTGTAACACCATCAGTCAAGGTCCAGAAGACATGGCTACCGGGTATGCTTTTGACCCACTGGTGGGCTTTTACTGGGTTTTCGGACCTCCGTGAGTGCCAGTGGCCGGTGCAAGTCTTGCGGCCCCGGGACGATGACGACAATTGACCAAACCAAACGTTGTCACTCAGGACCCCCCAATAGCAGATAACCCAAAAACAGATATTGGGAGGTCATTCCACAGACCATTTGCCAGTCATTGGGGGGTCATTCCAGCGCGACCATGACGATGACCACGACTTGGACAGCATTCGCCAAAAAAGAAGCAACCAAGCCTGGGCACAGGTAAGCATCGATCCAAAGATCTCGATCAACGGAAATCATAACCCAAAGCTCCGAGATTCACGGACCCCCCCGATGGCAGAAACAGGTCGATCAGTTCTTTTCTCAACCTCTTTCTGGTTTCCAATAAAAACTATGAAGACCTCTCATTGGTCATCATTAACCGTCTGTGGAAAGTCCCTCATCAGCGGAGAATCGAAGACAGGAGAGGCCAGGGAGAATTACCCGGCGTTGCACGAGCCATGTTCAAAACTCCTATGGGCTATGGTCATGTTTTTTTTTTTCGTAGTTGTCAAGGATCCTAAGTGGATGTTCATCCCATTTTCACCGCAAAGGAACCGGTCGACCACAGCCATGTCTTCGGAACCAAGGAGCCGCGAAGGACTCGTCATGGACCGACATGAAGGTGTCGACATAACCGTTGAACTCGGGAAGCGACTTTGGATCGAGAGCGCCCCAAAACGAACGAAATCGATTGGAGATCAGCAAGCAAAGCTTCCGAAAATGGGGCAGCACCAATCTTGACTTGGGATTCATCTGCATGTATCCCAAGCCATCTGCATGTATCAACATAAAAGGGCGGTTCCCCTTGGTTCTCTTTCGCAACTAAAAGCTGCGCCAGCGTCAGCAAGCTTGGAAGTCGAGTACGGACAAGGGCTGGACACAGGGAGTTCGAGGTGCAACAGCACATCCCAGCTCAGTGACACTTGTAAGGGAACCATGGACCATATCTGTTTGGGGTTGACACCAAAGAAACAGGAAGAACTGCCTGGAGTCTCCATGACCCTAAAAAAATGGTTGGTCATGACCCAAAATGGCGTCATGGACCCATTCTTAAAGGGTCAGAAGGAGACTCCAGCTAGCGGCACACTGAACGACTTTTTCTTGCATTGCCTCTTCCCCACCGTGGAACCCACCGGAAGGGCTCTTTCGAACAGACGAGCCTAGAAGATGCTGTTGCTTGGCCTCCTGTAGCAAAACAATGGGGGGGGATGGAAGTGTGAATGCCCTCTTACAGGGGGGGACCCCCTTTTCTTGAAAAGTGGGAAAACAAGTCTGAAAATAAATTATTATTTTTTGCAAAAGCGGCTTTGGGGGTGCCCAGTGCAGTCAACACAATGGATACAAATGGATTTCCCTTTTCTTGAGGTGCCCCTTTCTGAGTGGGTTTAAGAGGAAACCAAAAGGAGAACCAACATCTCGAGGGTCCCCCTATCTTAAGGCACACCTACATGTCGTTGCCGTCTGCCCTTCATTGAGGGATTTCTGCCGTAACACCAGGAGCAGGTTTTTCTGTTTCACGCAGGGCATCGTCAACCCCCACTTCTGAATTCGAATGAATCCCTCCGGATGAGGAGTCTAGTTGCCTACCCCTGGTGGAACAGGGAAACCGGGTGGACCATGTTGCTTTTGTGGGAACCAAGCAGACAAACCGGTGTCCCTGAGCAGCTGGCGTTGTTTTAGCTGGACACTTCCGAATAAATCAGTTGGGCGTTTCGGATGTATCCAAAGTAAACATGTCTGTAGATAGAAGTCGCGCCTTGTTCGGCCACATCACATTGCCCGTCTCCTCTACCTCCTGCAAGAAGAGCAAAGGGTGCCACTTTGTCACATGAAGCCACATATGCTGTCCTCTTTTCGAGGCGTACACTTTGTTCAGGGAATCCAAACGTAAGCTTGGGGGGTTCCCAGACAAACCCATGTCAACCCCTAGTTGAATGGTTGGTTGACTGTCAAGTACGGCCTAGGGCCTAAGTAAGAGCGACTAGCCTACGGTAACAAAGGAAAGAATAATCGATCGGCTAAAGCAGTGGGAACAATTGAATGAAAACGGATGGGTGTAACAGCTCATGTGTTCTTTTTCTGGTTGGCTTCTTGGCTCAAACATGAGGGTTTCTTTCCTATGCCATGAGCCTATGTTTGGAAGGTTGGGTGGAAACAAGCGTCTTGAATGTCCCCCACAACATCTTGGCAAGCATTCAACTGAGCCATTCACATCGCAGATCTTTGGATTATGGTCAGGCGGATTCTTGAAAATGCAACCCAAGCCGTATGGAAACCAGTAGGAAACAAAGAAGAAGTCACACACATCTCCTGTGGTTAAATAGGAATTCGGTGATACCATGTAGGATTGCAATGTGAGCCTAGATCCGGCTAAACACGACACTTTAGAGGTACTCCGTTCTTTCCCCCTGACGCCAACCAAGGGAACTCACTTCAAAGTTGCCTTTCCAGCCAGTGATGTTTAAATCAATCCTTTCGAGCGATATGATTCTATATGAGACATGGGTTTCATGGCTAGGAACAGCTCAGCCAGTGTCGGATGGTGACTATAAATCTCCAGTTTCCGGGTAGGCCATCGGCCCCGATCTGTTGTGACGATACTTCCATTTTCTGAAGCCCCCGACATTTCCAGTGATAGACTCCCTTTGATACCAAACAGGAAACATACCCTGAAGCAACTGTTTCCCGTAGGTTGTCATTAAAACCAACAGGGAAAATACCCTTAGGCAAATATGTCCAGTAATGGATTCCGTTCAACACCAAAAGGGAAACATACTCTTGAGCAACTATTTCCAGTAATAGATTCCCTTCAAAACCAAACAAGGGAAACCAATAAACATCCTTAAGCAAATGGAAGCTATGGAACGCCGTTTTCAAACACGGTCCTTGATCTCCTCCGCTGACCAGACGTCTGTACGATCCGCCTCCTGGGGCTGATTTTTCAGGTGGAAAAGTACTGAGAAGTCACAGCCACTTTCTTCCAGAGTTGTGGGACATGACCACCTCTGTGATACCACAAAAGGGGCTTCCCAAGGACTACCCCCCCCCCCCCGGGAGATTCCCTTGTATCACAGCAGTTCCCACCAATTAATGGTTTGGATTTGGCTTTGAATGCCTGGTCTTGTAGAGGGCAAATGGGAAACTGAACTTGAAAAAGTCCACAACTAAAATGGTCCAACCCCCAAAAGTGACGAAAGTCCGAAACCGATTTCTCAGGCAGTGAGTTCTGTGATACGTTAGCCCTGAGGATCCAAAGCTGGATAGCGCTTGCGCATTTGATAGGGGGAAGTTATGTTTGATACTTTGCTCGAGCACCTTCGGCATACCTCCAAAAGAGATCTTACACTTTCAGAATACCCACACGTCTCCCCAATCAGGGTTGTTACCCCGGGCTGTGCGTGTGCAGAGGCTTCCTCTCTCCCTCTCTCTCTGTCAGGGTTGTTGGAAAGGGGGGAAACTTGGGACTATCAAATTGACTCCTTTTTCTAAAGTGTCACATGCTTGGAAGCAAGGTGTAGCCCAGCATCGCAGAATCACAATAGCTTTGTTTCGAACATCCAGATTTAGGACAAGCGAGACTCCGAAAAAAAGAAAGAAAGACCCCCGCTGAGGCTCGGCTCCGCGGCGTCCCATGCCAAGACCCGCTGGCGTGGAACGCACGGCCCTCGTAATCAAGGTAGCCGAAAAGGGACCACCCGTTCCTAACTCAGAAATGAAATACCCAGCTTTAAAGTACGTGGAGACGTTGTGAAAGTAGGGCCTTTTCGCTTTATTGTTGGGACCAATATGAAACCCCCTACGATTTGACACAGTCCCGAAGGGCCAGTAACCCATTCAGGTCCACAGTCGATCTCATGAACGGAAACACCCACAAACCGATCCCTCCGAAGCCCGGCGGTACCTCTCTGGAAAGCCAATGGGTCGACATGTGGGTGTGGCGAAAACACAAGAAAGAATCTGGGGTTATGCAGGTTTTTTGGCAAGGTGACATTTTGGGGATTGTTTTTCCCGGAAGCATTGCGAAGGGTTCTTCTTCTAAAAGCGGCTGCCAACTTCACCTGCCAACTTCTCATGCCAACTTGTCGAGAGTTACTTCACCTGCCAACTTCTCATGCCAACTTGTCGAGAGTTACTTCACCTGCCAACTTCTCATGCCAACTTGTCGAGAGTTACTTCACCTGCCCTTCTCAGAGAGTTACTTCACCTGCCAACTTCTCATGCAACTTTTCGGCTGTTATCTCATTCTACTAAAAGCACAAGCTAATTTGTCGGGTGTTACTTCACTATCCTAAAAACACAAGCTAACTTTTCTGTTCTACCTTCACTTCTCGACTCTTAATTCTTCTTCTTTTTCTGGCGGGGGTAGGCCCGACAGGAGCTTACGAAACGCACCCCTCTGCGTGAGATGGCGCCGTGCGTTCGAAGCGCTGTCTCGCTGTGGCGCCGTGTGCGTGTCGAAGCGCTCTCGCTGTGGCGCCGTGCGAATTTGTCTTGAGCGCGGCGAACCCTCTGCGGAGATCGTGCGTGTCGAAGCGCTCTCGCTGTGGCGCCGTGCGAATTTGTCTTGAGCCGGCGAACCCTCTGCGGAGATCGTGCGTGTCGAAGCGCTCTCGCTGTGGCGCCGTGCGAATTTGTCTTGACCGGCGAACCCTCTGCGGAGATCGTGCGTGTCGAAGCGCTCTCGCTGTGGCGCCGTGCGAATTTGTCTTGACCTTGGCGAACCCTCTGCGGAGATCCTGCGTGTCGAAGCGCTCTCGCTGTGGCGCCGTGCGAATTTGTCTTGAGCCCGGCGAACCCTCTGCGGGGATCGTGCGTGTCGGATCGCTCTCGCTGTGGCGCCGTGCGCATCTGTCTTGAGCCCGATGAACCCTCTGCGGAGATCGTGCGTGTCGAAGCGCTCTCGCTGTGGCGCCGTGCGATTTTCTTGCTCGCGAAACGGCTTTTGGAAGTTGTCTCGTGGTGTGCGCGCCTGCTTTCGCAATCCCGCGGTCCCGGGTTCGATTCCCCCCTGGTCCGCGGCAGCTCCGGCTTGAAAATCGCAGCTTTTAAGTACAAACGTAGTACGCGGAGCGTGCTCCTGCAGCTCCGGCTGGAAAATCGCAACTTTTAAGTACAGACGTAGTATGCGGAGCGTGCTCCCGCAGCTCCGGCTGGAAAATCGCAACTTTTAAGTACAAACGTAGTACGCGGAGCACACTCCCGCAGCTCCGGCTGGAAAATCACAACTTTTAAGTACAAAAAATAGTACGCGAAGTACATTCCCACAGCTCCGGCAGCACTTGCTCAGAGCAACTTGCGCAGAGCAACTTGCGCAGAGCAACTTGCACAGAGCACTTGCACAAAGCACTTGCGCAGAGCAACTTGCTCAGAGCACTTGCGCAGAGCAACTTGCATAGAGCGCTTGCGTGCAGCAGCTTGCAGAGAGGAACTTGCGCGCAGCAGCCTGGAACGATGCAGCTTGCGCAGACCACTTTCGTGAGAAATCGCGCGGCGCAGTTCGTGCAAAGCACATTGCGCCGAGCAGACTCGCGCAGAGCCAACTTGCACAGAGCCAGTTGCGCAGAGCCACTCGCAAAAAGTAGCTTGCGTAGACCCAACTTTCACAGAGCCAAGCTGCGCAGAGCCATCTTGCACAGAGCTAAGTTGCGCGAGCGTGCTTTGCAGAAACTGTGGCCGTCGTGTAAGCTTTGCTATTGATTGCTCTTCCTTTTGCTTGTAATTCGTTTCGAGCTTTACGAGCTTTACTCTGCTTGTTTTAACGGATGTAAATATGTGGGATCGAGCACTGCCATGTTTCCTCTCGTAGGACGATGAGATGGAGCTCTCATGTGACCATACGCATTGAGCATCGCCGCGCGCGGACACGCTCGCCGCAGCGATGTAAAAAGGTGTCTCCGCGGCTGGATGAGCACCTGGGGAAAAATGCTTTCGGGCCAATCGTCCTCTAGTTGTTGAGTCGCAGCCATTTGTTTTGCTTTTTTTACAGGAAAGCCGAATCTTCAGAGACACGACCAGCGGCACACCATCGCGCCTGGTCCCAAAGCCGTTGCCTCGGCCGACAGCTTCTCAATCGATTGACTTCTTTCCGAACATGCTCAATGGGGGGGAGATTGTTTTCTCATGTCTGAACTTGCTTGCGGGGCTGACAATGATGAAACCGATTTCAAACAACGATGATGAACGCGATGGTGAAAATGATGAAACTGATCATAAGTATGATGAATGATGATGAACATGATGAGATGATGATACAAATTATAAATGCTGATGACATGGATGATGAACATGATGACAAACCAAACATAATGAATGATGAAATTGATGAATGATGATGAAGATGATGATGAACATGATGATGAACATGATGTAACATGATGATGAACACGATGATGAAAAAATAATGACAAAACAATAAAGCGCATGATGATGAACATGATGGCGCACATAATGCGAACATGATGATGACAATGATGATAACAGATGAAGCAGCCAGCCCCGCGAAAAGTCCAGCACACTCCGCAGTGAGCCCTTCGAAAAGTCCAGCGCAGCACACTCCGCAGCCAGCCCCGGTGTAGGAAGTAAAGGAGGACCGTAAGCACATGAGGCACAGCAGGGAGAAGCGGAGGAAAAGGAGGAAGGGGACGAGCAGCAGGAGGAGGAGGAGGGTGAGGGAGAGGAGGGAGAGGAAGTTGGAATGCTGAGATAAAATGTAGAGACCCTCACCTGGGAGGTGGGGAACCATGAAAAATCCCCTGTTGGGCTACACCACATTTCTTATTACAATTAGTGAAAAGAGCAGGCTTGACAAGACCCCCCCCGAAGAACACAAGCCCCCTCTGATTAATCCTCTCCAGCCTCCAAAATAAACCTGCCGTCCTAGCGGCCAGACAGTCCAGGGCTTGAGAGGACTGGCCAATTGGCCAGGACCCTTGCCATCGTGTTCATCATCGTTCTTTCAACTCATTTTCACAATCCTCATTCACATTCTTTATCACTCTCATCATCATTGTCATTATCATTCATCATGTGTATTCTCATCATTTTAATCATCATCTGTACCTGACCCTGCGAAAGTGCTGCGCCTGCCACGAAATCTGGTCCTGACCCTGCGAAAGTGCTGTGCCTGCGACGAAATCTGTACCCGACCTTGCAAAAGTGCTGCGCCTGCCACGAAATCTGGACCTGACCCTGCGAACGTGCTGCGCCTGCCACGAAATCTGGACCTGACCCTGCGAAAGTGCTGCGCCTGCCACGAAATCTGGCCCTGACCCTGCGAAAGTGCTGCGCCTGCGACGAAATCTGTACCTGACCTTGCAAAAGTGCTGCGCCTGCCAAGAATTTGTACCTGACCCTGCGAAAGTGCTGCGCCTGCCACGACATCTGCACCTGACCTTGCAAAGGTGGGGATCACTCGAAGTAAAGTAAATTGATTTTTCAGGCCAGCTTTGGCGCCCAACTGTTGGGCACCAAAGTTTGGTTGACAGATTATTGATCAGCGCTGGTATCCATCTTTGTATCTGGCTGGCAAGGTTTGCTTCGATTTTCTCATATCTTCACAAACTAATGTTTAATTATGATTGATAAACCCCCTCTGATTAAAGACTCCCAGTTTCCCAGCCGACTGCCAGCCAACGCTTCTTTAAAGGGAGCCAAAGGTTTGGCTTAAAACGTTTGCTCCCCCCGCCCCCCCCAAGGCCCGCCGATCAAAGACGTCCCATTCCGCCCAAAATTCAAGAAACACAAAACTGTAAATATAATTACCATGGCCGTTGCAACTTCTTTGCCAAGACTAACTCTTTCATAGTCTCAAGGGCTGCCATTCCAGAAATCAACAAAACAGGCTATGCAGTGCTATACCCATCACAGCAGAATCCGATTGCTCTGAGAGATCCTGCGAGTGCTTACCTGTGTTTGAGTTATATGTTGTGTTTGTTTCATTTACAATGTGTTGTCCAGGCGGTTTCCTTCCAAGGTGTCCATTTCAACATGTTCACCTTGTTTTCTTGTGAAAGGGCATGTACATCAAAGGTAGAGACACAGACCTTTGTGGGTAAGTAAAGGGGAAGAAGTCGCCAACATGGGGGGGAGGAATTTGCAGTTTTGAACCGACATTGGGGAATCATCCCATCTACTTTCACCGAACCTTTTTCCAGTAGTCTTTAATCAGCAAATCTGGAATTTAGAAGGAACTTCTACCCGGTCGCGAGCGGGCCTGGATCGCGTTTGGAAAGGGTTCAGAGACGGGCCCACTGGCACAGCTCACTTCGCTCGCGCAGCCCTCTGCGGACTTTCGAGGGGTCGACCTCAAACAACTTGTATTGTTTAGTGAGTTTTGGCCCGGGCGACGATCAACAGGTGTACCCTCGACGGACTTTGTGGGGGTCCGCCTCAAAAAGCTCGCTGATGCTTTGCACGTATTCACTTTCGTGGGCTGGGGGAGAGGGAGAGAGAGAGAGACAGAAAAAAGAAGAAGAAATAGATCAAGAGAAAAGATGACATTAAAGAGAAGGAGACAAAAGAAGACAGCAAAAAAAACACAAGACACATTTGTTTTGTTTAAACAAAAAACACAATAAACAGATACAAAGAAAAAGGCTGATCTTCAAAAGAAACACGGACAGATAAAGTAACAAGACAGATAAACATGACGGGCCGAACGCCAAAGGGAAGAGAGATAGAGAGCACGAACAACAGGAAAGGGAATGAATAAAAAGGCGAAAGGAATGGATAAGGAAGAATTGGAACAGAAAGAGAAATATATAAGAAACAGAGACTAGGCAAAAGAGAACAGTGAAGAGAAGGATAAAGGACAAACAAGAAGATACAGAGAAAGATAACATATACAGATAAGACAAAGATAAGGGTAACAATAAACAAGAAGTGACACAAGAAGCAAACGAGAACGAGATAGATAAAGCTACCGGGAAGAAGAAAGGGAACAATTAGATGCTAGAGAAACAAGAAGAGAGAAAGAAACAGAGAAATAAAAACATAGAGACAATAAGAAAGAAGAGGGTACACAAACAGATAAAGGGAACATAAACAGAGACAGACACAAACACAGAGGAATGTAAGGATAAAAATAAATGATAAGAAACAGAAAGATAAACATTAAGAGAAACAGAGACTGAGAAAAAAAGAGCAAACGAGAAGGAGAAAGAAGAAAAGAAAGATACAGATAGAAGACACTGATAGAGGGAAAACCAACGAGCAAGCTAAAGAGAGCAGAAAAAAAAGAGAATTGGAAGAAAGAGAAAGATGGAGAGAGAGAGAAGGGCAACACAAGCATGCTCCAAGATGTACTTCTTATATTTTGGAAACTTCCGCCCCGCGGCTCTGCCGGACTTTGTCTGCTAGCAGTGCTTGCATTTGCTTCCTTGCCAGGTGGCAATCCGTCTCGCCAACCTGTTCTTGCACACATCTTACCTTGGCTGGTCGCTTGCCATTCAGCGCACATTCTGCAAACATGGCGAACAAAAGGAGAGTTTTGACCATGGACGTATCAACTGCTACCCCCCTGAAATACTGCGGCTCGCAGCGGGTTCCTGCGTGACAATGCATTTCGGAGCTTCGAAAACCTTCAAGAAACATTGCAAGAACTCACCCATCTCAAAGGACCTGGACCCAAGAAAGAAGTCTCAACACCAAGGCCGCCAAGGCCAATGGAAAACGGACCCGCAACTCATCTGTGCGGGTAACTGGCACCAAATCCGCGGCAATTGGGTGACACAAAATACCACGGACCAATGGAAGTCGTGTTGCTTGTGAGCCACCGGCCTCACGGCGTCGAAGCACGGCCATGCACGGCTGGACCCTCATTTTACGTGCCCGGCTGTAAGACTCACTAGCCCAGTAGCTGTGAGCATTGCATGCGCCGTACCTAAGAACATTGTTTAATTAAAAAAAAGAGCTGCGAATGTTTGTCGGTAGTTTGCTGCGAAAATTCCACGCCCAAAACAAAGGGGCCCGCTCTTAAAGCCAGAAAACTGGGACCAACTCGGCTGCTGGACCCACTCGGACGTTCGGGCCATCTGGGTCTACCTTCTGAACCTAATTCAGGCACCTCACAAACCACCCGTGCGACATAGACGGTCTGGTAAAATCAAATACTCCAACCCCGTTGCCAAGAATTGCAGGTAATTCAGCACCCCCCTCCAACGCTTCAATGCATGAACCCACATAAATTCAAGAGCCCCAAGGGCTGAGGATGGCAACATGTGCTCTGACTATTATATGTATGTATACATTAATATATATATATATATATACATTATGCTGTGCGTGCCTCAAAGACCTCCGACCAATACTTGCCCTGGGTGCTGAAAAAAGACTCTAACATCGAAGCTAAGCACCCCCTTCTCGCCTCGAGAAAACAACTTCAGCTGGGCTAATCCCCTGCCAAAAAATAGAACTTGTAGTGGCTGAAATGGAAACCCAACCACCAACCAAATACCTAAGCAACCTAAGCTCACTTCCTAGGTGAACTGCCCAACAAAAGTCCAAACTTTTTATCTACCACGAAAATGATCTTCCTAAAGCGTTTGAAGTCGAATGAACTCGGAGCGATTCGTCGGTTCCGAACCGCCATGGGCTCTGAACGATTCGCGGCCGCGGTGCGGGCAATCAGTTGGGCCTTCGATGGGCAGTACGATGGCCCGAACAGGCGCCAGAACCACATGCTGCTCTCCGGGCCGTCGTCGGCACCTGAACTCGGCCGAAGAACTGATCCCTGCAAAACAACAACAACAACAACTTTTAGCCAGTTAAATGGAACCTCCACTAGACTAAACTCTATATAAAAGGCTCAAAAGCCAGGGAACCGGATGGCTGGGAACCAAGATCGGTGGTTTGGAGCCAAAACGGTGGTTTGGTGGTTTGGGATTTCCCATGTAACCTTCAAGGCTCAGGGCATAAAAAAAATCCCACACCAATTCGACCCACTGATTAGAGGGGAGCTGATGAACCAAACCATCGGTGACGAAAAACAAACTTGTCTCTTCAAAAAGGCGGCGATGGGGCATTTGAAGGCAAAGTCTCGACACAGCTTTCGGATATTGAAGGAGTTTTTGCAAATGTCTGAAAAAACCAACCATATAACTTGGTTGCTGTTGACCTCTCTGAAAAAAGCAACTCGACGTTTTGCGGGGCCAATGGAAAATCCATTGTTTCTCAAAAAGTTCAAGTCCAAAAATACAACCAAAGAGCCACCAAAATTATGGACTCCGCTTCGATCAAACCAAAGGACCGGTCCCTTGAAAACACGGGCGACTCTGCAAAGCAGCGACCAGTTGCCAGCTCCCGGACGGAGGTTGTTTCGGGCACTTGGGCACTTTGGGCCCACCCTGCGGGGAGGGGGGGGGGTTCGCCTCCAATGTTTTGAGGGTTCGTTTGGGCGACTCCAGGTATTCTCACAATGTAGACTCGCAGGAGCCCCGAAAGAAACGCTTCGAGCGCCAGCCCAAGATGGATCAGATCTACCCCGAGGCCTCCTTCCCCTTTGTGGCGCCATGCGGAGCGAGAAATATGGCCGTTGAGTCCTGGTCAAACAGCCTTTGACCGGCAAAACCCCTTTTCATGCGGGAGAATACTGGCGGGGTAGGGGAATACGAAAAAGATTTGCTTGACCATGGAAACAAGAAAAAAAGCAAACAAACAGTTGTGGTTTTGCGAAAAGTGGACGAGAAGTGCAATGCCACCTGCAATCTTCAAACCCTTTGCGGCTTCAAGCGCAGATTCTTTTGGAAGGCACGGCACAACTTGCCAAGGCTTTGTTTGCTACAGGCTTTGCTCGGACTTCGAAGGCACTCGCGCAGAGAAGGCGACAACATGGGGTACCAGCACAAAGCCCTTCCTTCTCGAGCCTTGACACGCCGACTTTCGGATCTAAGCCCTGTGCCCAAGACGTCAAGCTTTTCCTCCTGCGAGGAGAAGAAGGGCATTTAGCTGACAGCCCTTTTGGGGTAAAGAATCCTGGAAGCCCTCTAGAAGTCCTGGCATGAAACGCGTGAGGCGAATCTCGGATGCTCTGTAAATGGACTTTGGGAATCAACCGATTTCTCAACATGGGTAGGTCCGGCATCAAAACCGAGCCTCTGGTCCCACGGGTTGGTGCTGGATTGCAAAACAACCCCTCAGGGTTTAGTGAAGCCATGTGTCGAGTGGATTCTGTTCACTCGCCATGAATCAATCAAGTTTGGGTGAAAGGCAGTGAAGGCCCGCCGCTTAGCTCCGGCTCGAAGCTGATTGAATTCTGGACGGTCCAAACCGTGGCGGAAGACGGGCTTCTAGGTGGCCATGTTGTTATTTGTTTGGGGTGATTTTCAAAGGGAACCTATCAGGCTGTGCTCGCCTGGTTGGGCCGAAACCCGTCTCAGTGTTCAGTGCACGGTTGTGGAACCTCAGTTATTTAGGTTGCAATGTGTGAGGAACCAAGGGCGACAGAGAAATCATGCCAAGTGGACCAATTCAATGGGAAATTCGGTGCGTTGTTCTGGTTCTTTGCTGGGCTGCCCTCAGATCCTCCGCTAAAAGTCTAACTTTTAGTGGGTTAAATGGAAACTACGTACCACGCAACAAAAAATGGCTAAAAAACTAAGGAACCGGATGGCTGGGAGCCACCAAGTTCTGGTTGACAAACATGCCTTGATCTTCCACGACCCTGGAAAAGCAGGCCTTTGGCCGATCCATTTGGAGCCAAGATCAAAATCAAGCAGGACCCTGGTTTTGCGGGTCTTTGGATCGCAGACATGGCCCTGCGTTCACTTTTCCCCCGTCCTGAGGCTTTAAGTTTCCGAGGGTCACCAGCAGCAGATCTTGGCTCTCACCGGGGATGAACTGCATCGACATCACCCGACACCTCACCGAGATGCCTCGGATGTTGGGGCAGATTTGGGGGCGGGGCATGTTGGAGCCAACCACCTGTTCTATCATATTTAAGCCGCTACTAGCCTGGCCGCTCTGGCCTGGTCTCCGACCAGAATTCAACCCACCTTCAGAGCCGAACTTCTAGGATTCAACCCCCCTCGCCTGATCCAGCCTTGTTTGTTTGGAATATTTAAACCGCTATTGTTTGAACAACCTCCTTTCGGTGCCCTTTTGAAGGGTGTGGGGTTGGGGGGTGCGAAGAGGGGAAAACAACACCCCGGACGGGAACTCTATGGGAGTAAGAGCTTCAAGCTTTTTGAGTTGGAAACCCCAGAGGGGCAGCGGGCATTGTAGGACTCAAGTAGGAAGAAGCAGTCGCCCATGCATGTGTCTCGAAATTGGGCACCCCTCTAAGTGACTGATTTCCAAATTTGTCTATTGAAACCATGCAAAACAAAGTTCCGTACTTTGAGACACCCCCAGAATTGCCCAATGGCATGCCCTTCATGGCCAAAAACCTCAACCATGCCAAACACACAAACGCACTCCGGGGGTGTCTCTTTTTCATGGTACCTTTGGATTGTGGCTTTCAAGAAAAAACACAACTCACTTCCCAAAAAACGGCGCGCGAGACCGCCACTAGGTCTCCAGTAGAAAGGTTAGAATAAGCGTACCCTTTTTTACGTGGCGCTCCCTCGATCGGTTGCGCAGGATACGGACCGAGTGGCTCAACAGAGCCCAAAGGGTGAAACAGAAGAGCCGAGGCTCCAACAACGGACGGTGACCACAGGGGAGCTTTGTGGCCACCCCACGAAACCGAGCAACCAAGAAAGCCCATAGCTCGCTGAACCAGATGGTCAGGAGCGCACAGGACGAAATCCGCAAACCTCCCAGCAAGTTGGGAAAAACAGGGCCGCACAAAGCGCCACGCAAAGCGGGCCGAGACCAGGCATCCAAACTCGGGGACAAGCACAACGCAGCACGTTCACCGGAAGGCGTTCAAAGAATAGGGCTATACCCGAACAGAGCCAATCCCCAAAACAGGGATTGGCGCACGCAAGGCAGGAAGGGATCCTCACGGGCACCACGAAGTATACTGCTGAGCCGAAGAAAGGACAATCGCCTGGTAGAGGAGGCTCTGACGCGCGCAAACAGCACTTGCAGCAAAGAGTGACAGCACTGGAAGTAGCCAAGGTGCCACAGGAAGGGTAGAAGTCGCACCTGCTATGAGATCAGAGAACTGCTATGAGATCTGCACGGAGGCTGAACTGCCGCAAAAACTGCACACAATCCTGCAAGGAGGTAGCCTGACCCACAAAGATACACTCCAGGAGATTGGCCACTTACCCATAACGTGGCAAGTGGAAGACCCCAAAGCAGCACAACGTCGTGCGCAAAGTCTAAAGCAGTCACCTCGAAGGAGAAGAAATTGCCCACCAGGATGAGGTAGATGGCCACGACACATAGGAAAGTCACACCAGACCGTAGCACACCCTAACAGTTGCCAGCAAATTCGAGCAGGGGCAAGAGAACGGTGCTGCAGCATGGCAAGCTGCTTGGTGGACGCTTCACCGGCACATGGGGGCACAACTCCCTGAGGCAAGTAGCCGTGGAGCCGAAATGCCTATAAGGGTACCCTTTTTTCTGTAGTCTATTTTAGTAGGGGAACCCTCCCCCAAAAAAGGGTGAGAAAGGGCGCCCAGCTGGGGACCTAGGCCAGTTCCATCCCTCCCTCGGATCTGGGAGGCGCAGCAGCGGCAGTCGCGCCGCCTGCAGCGCGGCGGTCCCTTCCTCGATCAGCGCGGACTCCTCCAAGACCGCGCCCGTGGAGCTTAGAAGCTTGAAGGCCTGGACACAATCCGAGATCCGATGTGTCCGGATGTTTTTGTTGCTGCTTATTGTTTTCTCTTATTTTAATCAGGGAATGTTTGGACATCAAGAATCTGGGTGATTCATATGCCAATGGCTGGCAATTACCCCCGAAACAGCCCTTGGGAGGTCAGTCCACAGACCATTTGCCAGCCATTGGGCTGGTCCGGATTGTTGTTGTTTTCATCAGGGACCCTTTGAACATTGTGTTGTGTGATTCATATGTCCACCAATCACTGGTCCTATGATGCTCATTGCTGTCTAAGAAACCCATGGACTGATTGGATTTGATTCCCCTGTAAATACCAACAACCAACCATGCTTTCTTAGGTGAATGGATTTCGTCCATCCGCAAACCTGCCCATAGCCTCCAAGCTTCGGGTAGATCAAAGCGGGGGAAGAAAACCCCAGAAATAGGGCCGGAGATTTCCGCCTTTTCCTTTTCTTATATGGCTGTGGGTCAAAACCAATGGGATCCCATTTTGGGATAGGTGCACCTCCCATTTTAGTCTATTTTAGTGGGGATGGGGATGTTCACTGGGGGGTACGGGGTTTTGACCCATAGCCATATGCATTTGGGTAGACCAGATATTGATGACTCCTTTGGTGTGTCTTTTCTTTAGGGGATCCCCGATGCTGGGATTCCTTTGACCAAAATAAAATGAGCCCCCCCCAAAAAAAAACACCGACCATGGGACCACTTGGCGGCGTTTTTGGGATTCAAGTCTACCACTTCTGAGGTGGTTCTTAAAGAGTCGCAGCCAGATCTGTTTTGTGTCCAGCGCACCTGCAAAATGCTCAGAGAATATGCGCAGATTCTGCGATGGCTGTGTCTCCAAAAAGGGAACCACTTGTTGGACGGCTTTAGGGAGCAACAGACACTAAGGAAACCTACCTGGAGAGGTTCCTCCATCTTGAGAAACACATTAAGTCTACCAAAGGATCTGAGACTCAGCAAGTTTTGGAGATGACCTCAGCAGTTCGAAGGCGGAAGAAAAGGCCTGGTGGGGCGTGCCCAACTCATTTGCCAGCTGTAGCGCAGCCTCTTTCACTGAGCTTGGGCGCTCAGAAAGCACCTGAGCTGCCACCAAGACCCTTCCACGCGAAACTGGAATATCTCTCAACCAGGACTTTCCAGTGGCTGGCAAATAACCCCAAAACAGCCATTGGGAGGTCATTCCACAGACCATTTGCCAGCGATTGGGGGGGTGCTGGAAGCCTTCGTTTTAAAGACTCGCCTTCGCTTTTTGGGGGGCTTGTGACCCATACACAGACCCTTTTAGCGCTAGCTCACCGAGTGGGTTGCATTTGTTGGATCCTTTCCAGACCAAAGAGGTAGTAATTGGATATGGGTGGTCAAAATTTACCAGACCGCAGGTCCTCCAGCCCCTTCCATTTACGAGCGACATGGGCATGTCTTTTGTGTTATTAAGGTTGGACCCGCCAAAAATGGCGTCGGTTTCCTTTTGGTTCCCTCTACTACGTTTGACCCACACCCAAAATCAATCCAGCCCGAAAAGCCCGGCCAAATTTGGCTGGAGCCAAACCAGGCCTTGATGGTGGGGGGCGTGTGGTGTCGTTTTTAGGGGGTTGGTGGTTGGCGGGCAGGGTTCCGGAAATGGGGCTCCAGGGATCAACCCCTGGCTGAAATTCCATTCCTCATGGAGATGGTTCCTTGGGTGTTCTCTCCGAAAACTAAAAAGGGGCCCTCTTTTCTACGAACACCTGAAGTCTCCATGACCTTTGACAAATGAGAGCCATTACCCGAAATACTGGGGTCATGGACCCATTGCTAAAGGGTCATGGAGACTCCAGGTCCAAATGGATGGATGTGGGTCTCAATTTATCTGAGTAGCAGTTGCTCCCACTTTGGGTTCAAGATCAAGTCGGAGCGTCGCCCCGGAAAGGATGCCTCCAAACCAAGTGGCGTGAACCCGTCAAACAAACACGCAATGTGAGTAAGCGTGTGACGTACTCATATCACACAAAATGAAGTGTTTGGAGTTTGGACCCGCAGATGCCTGCTTTCCTTCACAGACAACACTTAGGTGACACATACCGCCCCATGAAATTGGACGCCAGCAGGCAGCCAGGAATGATCCGTGGTGGGATGTGTGGGCTAACGGGGATGTGCGGGCTAACGGTCAAGCGAGTCGCCCCATGGTGCATCGGTGTTGAACAATTCAACCCCTTGACGGAAGGGGGTTCCATCCGAAATCGCCGAGTTCCTGAATTTGGGGTCAAGATTCTGCTGAAACTACTGTGGATGGACAAAATCCTGCACCGCCTAAGAACCCCTGGAACGATTCGATTCCCCGACGTAAATACCAACAAACAATGGTTTCCCATGGCTCTTAAATGGTGCGAAATGGATTTCGTCCATCCACAGTAGGGACTGCCCTGCAGGGAGATGTTCCTACGATACTCTTGCGGCTGGCCAGCCGCTTCGCAGCTTTTCACATCGTTCACTCACACCTTCGCAGCGGCCCTGCCAATGATTGCGGATGCTTCATAAGCCGTCCTAGGTCCTCCAGTAGAGAGGTTAGAATAAGGGTACCCTTTTTTCTGTGGAACCCTCCCCCAACAAAGCGTCAAAAGGCACTATTGGGGGACCTAGCATCATCCATTTGCATTGCGCATGTGTCAAACCAAGGGTTGAGTCTTCTGGCGGTTCATGTTTCATAGATTGCCTGGTGGTTTGCCTCCGGATTCTTAGACTCTTGACCAGTGGATGGTGAATCTCTGCAAAGCACACTCAACATGGGCTCACCAACGCGGCAATCGGAACAACTGTCAGTTCAGTGCATTGGCCAGCCTCATGCATTGTGCCATTCAAGTGCGTCTGAAATCATGAACTGTCTGAGTTGCAAGAAAGCTGAAAAGGAGCAACCCTTCCAAGGGGTCGAGAGGCTTGGGCCAGCGCCCAACAAAACAAGCTGACAGTGTGTCAGTATCCTCACGCAGGTTTCCCCTTACAAAGACCACGGTCTGGTTGTAACCAACCCAACCTCGTAGCCGCTAGGGTGTACCCAATGGGTGTGGCTCAAAATTCAGGAGCCAGGGTTACGCAGGTTTCAGTCTCTCTTTCCATTTACCAAGGGGCCATTTTGGGTACATTTTTTTGAGCCACAGCCAAATCAGTTGCTCCAAATGCACCCAAACACTGCCATGACCTCGCCGCTGGCCACATTGGTGATGGTCCTCGGATCACACCAGAATATTTTTGGATCATGGTCTATCCATGTCTATCCTTCCTTATCCCTTGCATCCTGAGAAGTGATGATTTTTCTTGCTCAACCAACAGCCTCTCGGGGCTTTGGGAATGTGTCAAAATCTTTGAAGCCAACACATCCTCTGGGTTGTGTGAATGATCGTTGGGCGGAAGCCTGTGCTTGATATTGTTTTTGTCGCGACCCGGGCTCATCTTTGAATCACCTCTTAATCCAAACCCGGTATTAAGAGGGTCGACCAAGAACAAGCAGGCGGCCGCAGCTATTTCTGGCTGGGATTCTCCCTTACTAACCTTCTATCTTCCCGGGTTTTAGTTATGACTCAGTGGCCACCTTTCCTAGGTCCAGACTTGAGAGGTTTGAATAAGTTGGGCCCAACTTTTGTCCTGTTTCTCTATCTTACCAGGCAAAAACCGAATCTGCCAACCAAAGGGCTGAGAGGTCGGGCCAATAGCACCGCCACAAGATGCCACAAGGGCCACTTGGCGGTCGACTGCATCAACCAATTTCACCGGGTGGCAACGACCCCTCTGGAAAAAGTTCTTGTATAACTTAAAGCAAAACAACTTTGGGTGGGTTTAGTACGGAAAACTCAACTTGCTTGAGTTCAACCAAAAAGTTGAAGTCGACAAAGTTCCGTTGCCCAATTGCAGTCAAGCAATTGACTAGCAATGCGGCAAACCCATGTCAACCTTCAGACAACCTTCCGCAGGGGCATGTCTGGGTGCATCGCCCCAGCTTGCCAGGATCCAAGTTTGGACATGTCCAAAACCCAGGAAGGTTTTCTGGGGGTACCCCCAAATTCCCCAACGCCCCCCCATATTCGAAGATCTGCACTACCCGCTCTGGATTCCCATATCCCTGGCCACCGACCGAAAAAGCAGCGTGCAGCCAGGAGTCAGCGTCATCGGCCCGGGTCTTTGCGCCAGGCGCAGCTCTTGGGCCACTTGCTGGGTCGATCGCCAGGAGAAATGGAAGGACCCCTAGAAACCATCTTCGAAGGGATTCCTTTGAGGGAATCCCGAGGTTCATTCCCAACACCCGGAACGGTCGTTTTTCCTTATCGCAACTTTGAGTAGCAAACAGCGGCAAAATAACTCACAAACAAATATTTGGCAGCCTTTGATCCATGATCCAATTGCCAAGAACGCAGCCCAAGTCCTCGCGACGCTGTTTTTGAGAGAAGTGTCCCTGAAAAGGATCCGTTTTTGCTTTTTCGAGTCGGAAATTCATGGAAAACTGAAGGCGAAAGGTGAAGAAAGTCAGTTTCTAGGGCGAATCATTTGCTTGGATTGGCCATGGCAAGGTGACCCAGATTGACCCAGCAACGCGGAACCCCAATCCAAACCACCAACAAATCAGGCCTCTGATTTATTCTGTGTTCGGACCCAGTGCATGCTTTTCCTTGTTCTGCATGCATCGGTTGGGTTGAGCAGGCGTGCAAGTTGGCGGGCTTCTCAGGTGCGAGTGTGCTGCCAAGGGCAACAAGATAAATGGCCTACCTGGAGTCTCCATGACCCTTACAAAATGGTTGGTCAGTACCCAAAATAATGGGGTCTTTGACCCATTTTTTAGGGGTCATGGAGACTCCAGGTATCAGAAGGATCCATAAGTCTCACGACCCGCCGCCCTTGCAGGGATACTCTCAGGTTTGCTCATGGGGTCCTGTTAGGCTCAGAAACACACAACTGGCAAACCGGAGGAAGGGTATCGCCGTATCCAAGACCTAGATTGCAAGAAGCTGAGTACGGCTCTGAAGGCAATCTTCAACTGAACTTGTTGGGACAACCCCCAACAAGAATGTTACACTACCCTGAAAAAGAAGACCCGTCCACTTAGCCAAAGCACCTGAAAGGTTTCTCACTAGCATGGAACCCGACAGCAGGCTTGTGTTCAGAGCTCATGGTCTCAGCCTTCATGTGGGGGCAGGGGAATCAAAGTTTGAACTTAAGTTGTGCGTTTGCACTGGAACAAGCTCGTAAAGTAGTGCTTCAACGAGTGCGAATGTTCACCAATGCTAAACACCAGACTTGACAAAGATATATCCATGTCATGGAATGTGTGACTCGCATTGTTCTTTGCATTCATTGGAATTAACAACCTTCTTCGGTTGCCAGCTTCGGCAATTTCCTGAAAAGAAGCATAACCGGCCGTAAACCAACATGTATGTGGGCAAAGCCTGCTAAACAATTTTACACTCGTTCCAACCACCCGGCCTCCATGCAGCTTATCCAAAAAAAGGATCGAGGGCAGAACTTGCTGGCTGCAACTGGGTAGAACACATTGGCAAAAGCACCTCTTGCCCTGACCCGCCCGGTCGCATCACCTGGCTGAGTCTCCGTAGTGGGAAAATGCTGGTCACGATCCATCAATCATGACACCGGTTCCAAAATAGCGAACGGGATGCCCCCAGCAACTGGGAGCAGGCTGAGTCCATTCATTGCGGAAAACCTGGTGTGAAACCACTCCTCTTCGGGCAGCCCTGTTTGGGTTGTTCAATCAGAAACCAAAGGCAAATCACCCATCATTTCGGGCTCCCGCATCTTGCGATTGCAGACAGTCCTTCAAAAACAGAGATGGGGAGTGGAAGGGAGTATATGTCAAAACCCAATCACGTTCTTTGACTCTGCGAGTCCGGGTCGAGTACATGTGAGCAGCCCCCTGGACTGGAATCATCAATCAAAAAAGTGGTCCTGTTTAATTACCGGACCAAAGTTTACAGCTTTTCTGGGACAAGGAACCTAATATGAACTAAGATGTCTGCTTGATGGTCGCACCTCAAACGGCCCCAGCCTGATGGGACAGCCTTAGAAATGTCAGGGCTCGTGCAGTGCACGCCACACCGAGCTCGAATTGGCGCAAAACCTGACTCCAAACGCCAGGAAGACTCGTTCGGCTTGGAGTCGACCGGCTCAGTCTTGCGGGAAAATTCAGTGGCTCCCTTTGAACGCTATGGGAACCCCTCGGATCAATTCAGCGTAGATTCCGAAGTCATTGCGCGTTGTGTTCTCAGCTGAAACTGAGACTGAAGCCGGGTAAGTGCACAAAGGCGATCCCAGGGAGGGCAGAGACTGGTTGGAATTGTTTCAGCCAGTGTTCAGCGGAGTGCCTTGGCACAAGGAACTCTAGATTTCAACGGAACACTGCTGGTCAATGGGTCGATGGTTGAACACGACGGAATGCTTGATTCAGCTAGACTGCAACAAAAACAAAAAACAGGCACCGAAAAGGCCAACCCGACTGCACGTGGGGCCTCAAGCACACGCTGGCTGACGTGATGCGAGAAAACCCAGTACCAAAACGGAAGAAAGGCAATGCTCACCCTAACCAATAGTAGCCCTTGCTGTTACCGAACTTCCCCTCTTGCGTCGGACAGCCCCAATATCCAACCACATAGGCCGATAGCAGCTGAGAGCGCGCAGATCAAAACAACGGGCGCCGCTTGAGCTGTGCCGCGCTCAAAGCTTGTCCTGGTTCGGTGTTGTCTTCGTTGCTTCAAGCTTTGGCCTTCAGGCTTTCGCATGTCCTGGTCACAGGCTCTGTCGCAGCTGTCGAAAGAGTCTGTCCTAGGCTGTCGACCTGGTGTCTGTCGGCCGGCGGTGGGCGAGCGGTCGGGCGGTCGGACGTCACTTAACATCTAACAGCCCCAAGCCTGTCGCGTGGGGAACAACAACGACGACAAAGGTCCGGAGGTCGGTCTTGAACAGGCTAAGGGAAGTTCCCCTGAACCTTTCTTGCCTCTTGACTGGATTGCCAAACATTGTTGTCGATGCAGGATTCGGCGGTTCGCGCGTCGAACGACATGCGCGTTTGTTCGACATGCGCGTTCCCCCGGATCGCACCTGTACCCCTGTACCGTGTCATGGGAGAATCAAGAATACCGAGCCTGTAATCAGCAACCTAAAGTGGATGCAGGCCATCCAGTGATGCACTACACAGAGGCTTGCCAAGAGCGATCTGCAACTCAAGGTTGGCTGGCTCCAAAGAAGCATCATTAATCTAAAAGCCGATTGAAATCGAGCTGCTAAACGCTTAAATGCCCCCTGCTACGCACATTCCTCCAGCCGTGAGATTCCCTACTCCCATGACCTTTCCCTTGGAGTGCGTTTCGGGCAAAACAAGCAAGGCTTCCAAGGCACACTGACGGTGGACAGCTCGCCTGTCTAACCTTGCTGTGCTTGTGAACTTGTTTTTTGGAAACCCCGGATAGCCTCTTGCGTGTTGCACCCTACCGGCGAAACCTTGAGCCGCCGAGGCATCCATATCTGGATGCCAACCAATGAAGACCCACCAAATGATCCTGCAAGGGAAACCCGAAGAAAAGCCATCATTTGTGCAGGGATCCGAGGCTTTTTGGAAACCAAGTGTGGCTCGATCAACTTTGGAGGGAGACCCCAAAAAATGTCACGTGCGTCTCGGCGCCAAAGGGTAACTTCCACGCCGAAATTCGTTCAACAAGGTTCAACCCAGAGCATCTTAGTCGTCTTAAGCAGGAGCGCTTCTTTCCTTGAGCACATGGAGGTGTTCCTGATGTTTACCGTGTCGACCCCTAAACAATGGTCGGCTGAACCAGTCAAAAGGTCGAACGGATACTTCAAGTCGGTTGCAAACACTTCAACTCGCACATTGCCCAAACCAACCTATGCCGTTTCAGGGCAAAGTCTTGAGCTCTTGCTTCAGGAATTTCCAACAAAAATCAGAGCTCCGATCTCCAGTCGCAGGTCGCTCGCACCTCAAAACAACGCGTCGCCACCTCCGCTCATGGAAAGCCTTGCTCCAGAAGCCATTCCTGCGTGTCAGCGATGCACACGGCGTTGGCTGTCTTTGCTTTCTTTCAACCCCCCCCAAAAAAAAAGAAATGAAAAAAGAAAGTGGTGGCCGTTGATTCCCTCCAAAAACACGACAGAAGGGCGCCATAAGACACACATGCAGGTCTGTGCACCAAACCCCGGACAGCTTGGTATCGGACACCATCCAGCGCAAAGGTCCCCTGTCCCATGTTTCAACACCTTGATCTTCCAGGATCCTTTGCAAAGCAGGCCTTTGCAAAGCAGGCCTTTGCAAAGCAGAGTCCAATGGCAAAATAATTTCCATGAGCCAAGATCAAAATCGGATCGAAGGACCCGGGAAACTGCGGGTCCCGGGTTGGAAGACCAACAGTTCCTCTGCTTCCGGAAGCCCCAACATAGGACGAAGCCCCGCCCCGGTGTTCTATTTCCCCAAAAGAACGGGGCACAAGGCCTCTGAAAAATCAAATTCATTTTGGCGCTGACAAGTCGACATGCCCAGGTTGGATTTTGCTAAGGGCAACTGAGAGCATGACATGTGAGAGTCGTTTCTTCGCTCGCTCGCTCGCTCGCTTGCTTGCTGTTCCTGTTTGCTTCTGCTTGTTTCTGCGCGTGTGTGTGTATTGCTTCTACTTGAGCGTCTTTGCTTCTGTTTGGAGGGTCCCAAAGGCGTTCTTGACAACCTCCCACATGCAGCGAGGCGGAAGCCTTGTTGCGGGAGGGTCCTTGAACTTATGTTCAGAGGGTTTAGGGGGTTTAGGGGGTTTTGGGGCTTGTTCCCTGAATGCTCCTGAAGTCAACCTAGAAATTAGCCAGAAGGCTTAAGGCAAGAAGATGATGGTGTTATGATTTCTGGGCGAATCAGGTTGCTTCACCCCCTCCCCCCCTCAAATGAGCAGCCAAAAAAAGGCGACATTGATCCTACGTGCAAACCGCCCTGTGATCGCCCAACCATATGATGCTAGGCCCTGAGCTGGATCGAAAGCGAGCTGGGACTCTTGGATTTGATGCTTTCCATTTCAAAGAAGAGCCAACATATGCAATGCCTTGGCAAGGGGGTCCAACAGGGGGCGAGTGGCGAGCCTTCGAGAAACTCGGCTACAGCTCCCTGGGCTCCCTGGTGACCAGCTCCCTCACTTCACTTCCATAGCTCACTTCCAGAGTGGATTGGCAACAAAAGCAACCACCTGGAGTCTCCATGACCCTAAAAGATGAGTCATTACCACAAAAGATGGGGTAATGGACCCATTTGTTAAGTGTCATGGAGACTCCAGGCGAACTTCTTAATTTGCAACTGAAACGGTCCAACTCAAAGAGTGACTAAAGTCCGAAACGAAACTCGGGAAGCCCCCTAGGCGAGCCCCCCAGGCGAGGTTCCACCCTTCATCCCCCCACAACCCGCCCCAAACCCAGTTGTGCCGCTGGTTGAAAGAAGGCCACCCCCAAAACGAAGCCGGGTCTCTAGAGGAGAACGGTAACGGGGGTCGCAAGAGGTTTTTCCGGCTTCCGTTCCTGGAGGACACGCCTTTCTGTCTCAAAGGCTGGGGGCCCCAAAATGCCGGCGGTTTTCCTCTGGGTGGACTGGGCCAAAACGCCAATTTGGATTTCCCCAGCAAGATGGTCTTCCCAAAAAGGGACTACCTGGAGCTCCATGACCCTTGAAAACTGGGGTCATTACGGGGTCATGGACCCATTTTTATAGGGTCAGAAGGAGACTCCAGGTAAAGCCCATCCGAACTCAGGAAGTGAGTCGTGGCAATTTCCCTTCAGCCCCATCCAAAAAGACTCCATCGAAGACTTCGACTCGCCTCTACGAACTTCGCCGGGAACTTGGACAACATGCTGGTGGGCGTGGGCACAATGTCCCCCATACCTGGCCCCCACTTTCGTCACGGACCCCGTTCCGGGCGAACTTGGGGGGGGGGGGGCGTAGCTGGCCTTGTTAATCCCTCAGGCTTATCTGGGGGCTCTTTTTGTTCCTGTAGCAAGCACCAATGGACAGCTACACGTCTGCTCAGCTGCAAGAGTAGTACAGTCTGACCATATTTGCTTGCGGCTTATGAAGAACGCCTGAAAAGAGTGTTCGCTGACGAATCAGGCCACCTTCACACATACCTGGAGTCTCTATGACCCGAATCAAAAATGGGTCCATGACCCCATTCTTTTAGGTAATGACCAACCATGTTTCAAGAGTCATGGAGACTCCAGGTACAGAGAACACACATCACCAACTGATGGTCATCCAACATTTGACCAAGCCGAGCCGCACAGGCAGAGAAAATGGCAGCGTCATGTGAGAACAATATGTAAAACCAATTTGCGGTTCCGATATGTCCGACTCAACACATCCCCGAGCTTTGGTAGTCATGGGTGTTTTTGCTGGGTGGGGTGGGGGGGGGGGGGGCGGAACAGAACAAGAACACCTATTCCTTTTGGTCTCCATTGAGTGATGATTTCTTGAATAGCAAGGGCTATCAAAACATATGCGTGCGTGTTTGGTTTTCCTCGTGGTTTCCCTTGAAACCAAAGCACGCAAAGGGTGCCGAGCCTCAAAAAGACACACACACACACCCGTCTGCATTTCTTGCTGGTTCTCAGCGAATGAGTGGCTTCCTTTCAGGGAAGCCCCAATCTGTTCATTCCCAACATCCGGATTTGTCATTCCCTATCGATCACCAGCAAATGCAAGTGGCAGAGAGCTGCAACATAACTCAGCACATTTCTCTGTGGCCTTTGATCTATGATCCATTTACCAAATCTCACGCAACCTTGGACACCCGGGCACACCCATCTCTTCTTTTCAGGGCTCTCCGTTTTCTGATCCTCAGTGACTAAATTGGTTAACTTCGGAAACCCTAAGCCCACGAAACCCACCCAGAACCAGCTGAAAACCCTTTTCTGCTGTATATCTTCACTTTTTGTGCCATTTTTTTCTAGACCCCAAACCAGCTAAAACGATCGACAGGAGACCTCAGGAACTGGATTTCTTTTCTTCGGACGAGCGGCTTCGAAGCAGCACGTCGGAGATCTCGTCCTCGGCCTCCGAGGTGATGCCGCGCTTGGAGTCCCGCATCGCCAGGCTCATCACCTTGCAGCTCCAAACGCTCAACTCCAGTTATGAGGCCGTGTTCTGGCCGTACCATTTGGGGAAACGCTCTTGTTTGGAGGGTGCAAAAGTTCGCGCGGGGAAGGTCTTGGAGATGGCTTTTGTTGGTTCAAAGGCTATTTTCTCGACCATCTCAAACAACAACAGACATCTCTGCCTGGAGTCTCCTTTTGACCTTTAAAAAATGGGTGCACGACCCCATGATTTTGGGTAATGACCAACCATTTTGTAAGGGTCATGGAGACTCCAGGCATGGCTTTGTCCTTGGGCTTCTAGTTTGGTGTCGCGGTTTGTCAGGCTTTCAGGCTCTGCACCCTGTGCAAAAGGCTGGTAATTCAATGAAAACCAAGAGGAAGCCCAGGTCCCTCCAAAAAAGCACGCATTTGGTGCTTCTTTGTTGGATTCGATGCTTGTCTTTTACCATGCCCTGGGGTTCCAAAGGCGGTTTATTTTGAATGTTTTCTGTGAAAAGCGGCTTTTTGCCAGGAGTAGTTTTGTCCAAGCTCAGCTGATATCATTGAACAATTCGGTCGCCGCACGTGCTCAGGACCAAAGTGTGCAAAGACTTGACCTCCGTTCCCACAAAACAAGCGGAGGGATTATCAAAGACAGGCTGAAACACATAGATTCACCGGTGTCAAAATTCACGGCAGAAAACGTGCTTTCACGCTGGAAAACAGGCTTGCACGCCAATTTCACGGTATTTTCACGGTGATTTCACGCTACTTTTGCGTACATAACGGACCGCTATGTTCACACCAAAGCTGTTGTGTCAAGACATGTTGGGGTGGAACTGGCTTTGTACAATCTAAACGTGGCAACAGCATGAATAATCCATCAAATACCACGCCATGGCTCACTGCAGGCGCAAAAAACAGGCTTTAGCTGCAAAAAACAGGCGAGGTGCAAAGGACGTTTAAATAACAGTCGTGGATTTCCAGGGCATGGGTTCGTCTCTTTTGCGGCTCGGAACCCTTTTCAGGTTGGATAAAAAAGCACGAAAACCGAAGCCATTTTTGGGGTACTTGGAGTCTCGGGTCACTCACTTGCTTGGTTGGACAAAAAAATGCATTGGCCCATTTTGAGGAACAGGACAATCCTCTCGTTTTTGCCAGTTGCTTGTGGTTTCTGCATGACCACCCCTGAGCAAGGGAGATCACAAAAAGGATGTAGCAAACGGGGAGATCAAAACAAGACCATAAATATGTTGCTTTCAGCGAGCGTTCCTCAGGTTCCCAGTCTTTTTTAGCTTCTGTTTTTGCAAGCGCGCCAAACGCTACTCAAAGGCAAACTGCGGAATCATTTTGCTTCGTCAAACTAAGGTCCCCTGCAGAAACTTGACATGTTGCCGGCAAAGAGGCAGAATTGGTGTCTTTCTTTGGCGGCCGTAGTCCATTTTAGTAGGGGAACCCTCCCAACCAAAAAAGGGGAGAGAAAGGCACCTAGCTGGGGGACCTAGACTAGGGTGTCCCAACATGAATGGTTGTGTTTTGCCTGTGCCACCCAAAATCCAGACCCCTTTTCTCGTGGCCCACGACCGGCAGTCTATTTTAGTACGATCATAGACCCATTTTTAAAGGGTCAGAAGGAGACTCCAGGTCTATTTTAGTAGGGGAACCCTCCCAACCAAAAAAGGGGTGAGAAAGGGCACCTAGCTGGGGGGTCAGAAGGAGACTCCAGGTAGATCTTAGCTGGGTTTAGTGGGTTTAGTGGGCTTAGGGTTTCCGACCCCCTCCCTCGTGGCCCACGACCGGCCTGTTCTATGTGTTGGTTTCCTGGTGAAGACACCACGGCCCTTTTTAGGCCGAGGTGCGACCTCCGCAGAGGGCCGGGGCTCTGGCAAAGGCCAGCGCCTCAGCAGCAAGTAGCAGAGGTCGTCGTGCTCACAGCGGGCCTCCTGCGAAGTGGTGCGCTTGCCCCGGTTGGATGGTCCGCTTCCATTTGCGTTTCAGCCCCGCAGGAAAAAATGAGAACATATGTCCAACAGGGATAGATTCCCATTAAAACCAACAGGGGAAAATAAAACATATTCTTAAGCAAATGGAAGTACTTCCCAACTCCAAAACAAGTTGGACGAGCCACCCATCTGGGTGAGTTATAATATTTCACCAGCCTGAAATAAGGTTCTTGGAAAGCTATTCCCCACATAAACCACCATTTGGGGTGAATTCGGTCGTGTGAGGTCGTTAAAATTCACCCAGCTCCATTGAACTGGGCAGTCCGTTTTCAGATCCCCCGCTAAAGGTTTGACGAACTTTTAGTGGCTTAAATGCAAATCCCCACTAAACACTAGAAGGCTAAAAGGCTAAGGAACCGGATGGCTAGCCACCAAGTTTTGAAGTGGACATGGACCAAGAAATGGCAGTGGAAAAGGCCAGAGCTCAGAGCTCCCCACTTTTCAAGTTAAAACTCCAAGGAAGACTTCAGCCAAGACTTGAACCCGGTTCGCCGACCACTCCTCGGTTTGACTTTTCAACTTTGGCCAACGCAAGCGGAACTCTTTCGCCCTTCCATTCGAGGGTTTGAAGTGGGAGCCGCGATTTTGGGAATGATTGATTTGCTTTCGCAATGCTGTGGGGTCCCCCTGGGACACTGACTACCAAGCTCTCACTCTTGTGTCCCCTTCTTTTGAAAGCTGATGATAACCCATTTCAACCTCTTGTGCTCCTTTAAAACGAGCAAAGGACGCCACTTGAACAGGTTTCTGAGCAGGGCTGTGGGAAATGGAATCCGCTGTGATACAACAAAAAGGGCCTAACCCTTTTTGACTACACCCCCGCAGTTAAGAAAGGAGATTCCAACTTGTGTCACAGTGGTTGGATAAACGCCTTGTGATCCCACAACCCTGTTTCTTAGGAACTCTACCCATCCCTCGGAGGTGCGGAGGTGCAAAGAGCAGTCACCGAGTGTCTGGTTCAAACCTCTTGCTTCGTTTGCCAACCTTCCATTTGCGTTTCAGGCCCCCTGGAAAAACAAAAAAGCATGTGTCCGGCGGTGATAGATTCCCTTTAAAACTAGCAGGGAAAAAAGCAAATCATATTCTTAAGGAAATGGAAACAACTCGATACTAGAGGGATCTGAGAAATCCAACTTGAGTGAGCGATGAAGAAACGATGCCAGCGACGGCGAGCCTTGGACATAATGCCCATCTTCTCTGCAGCATAGGAGCCTTAAACGCACTCATGCAGCAAATGTTCCGCAAATCCAAGGGAAGTAAAGTTGAGGCCAGTTTGGCACCCTTGAATCAGTCTTGCAGGGATTCTTTCAAACACTTCAAAACTTGGAGTTTGAAGAGTAACAACTTGGCGCAGAGATTCAATTTACCACTTTGGTAAGCACGGCAAACCTGCATAACACATCATGGTACATGCAAAAGCTGGGGAAATCATGAACGCCTAAAGCAGCAAATGCAATCACTGTGAAGGGTCTGCACATGCAACAATTCTAGGGGTACCTTCCCCATTCTTTCCAGGGATTCTTCTTTCTAGAAAGCCTCCAAAAACCGAGGGAAAATGGATCCGCTTTTTGGAAAGAACCATGGTTGAAAAGAATGGAAAAGGAATCAACCCCTAGAACAATCATTCTAGAAACAACTGATTCCCTAAAAAGCCTGTACCGCGAGCTCGTCGGCATCTCCGGACCTATTTGGGGCGTCCCTTTTGCCAGGTCTTGGATTGAGCGTCTGGAGAGCATCCCGTAGGTCACCCCCAAGCCATGGGGAATCACACCATCGCCATACGCCTGCGCCATGGCCGGGGGGGTGGTTTGACCATCTGCGCATGCGCGATTGAGGCTATGAGACAAGTATTTCTCCACCAGTAGGACTTGAAACAGCCTTGCTCTTTGTTTGTCTGACTTGCGGAGGATGCGTAGACTGCACAATTCGCAATCCGCGACACATGAATTAGGTTCTGAACTGGCAAATAAATGGGATGTTTCCTCTCAGATGGGTATGAGGAATGCTCATCTTGCATCTTGCCAGTGGGCTCTGGCTCTCATCGCTTGGAGTCCCTGCCGGGAGCCCAAGACTTTGTGAAGGATGGAGTCTCCATGACCCTTACAAAATGGGGGCATTACCCAAAACAATCGGGTCATGGACCCCTTGTTAACGGGTCATGGAGACTCCATGTATAAAAAAACAACACCGTTGGGTTTGGGCTTTTGTAACAACCCAACAACCACAATGATATGCTGGGCTTGCTGTCTTAGAAAAAGAACGCGCGCACACACAAACCCAAACAAAGAGCAAGCGGCTCCGGCTAATACAGGTTGATCTTGGCTGTACGCCGCCCGCACCTCTTCAGGTGTCTAAATACTTTTGCTCCGCCCTTTCAGAGACCGGGTCTGCCTACTACCAATGCTGCCCAAGCCAAATTTCGGCTTGAGGCCGAAATTGGCTTCTTGAGGGTGGGCCAACTTTTTTAGGCCATGACCTTCTATACAGTAAACGAGTCGTGCTTTTTGGGTCTTCGGGGCTACACTGCTGGGGAGCCTGCGACCTTCTCGCGAGATGTGAAGGGCTCGCAAGGCTTCGCGGGACGATGGCTTTCAGTGGCTCCGCAACAAGACGCATACATGGAGTTTCCATCACCCTTAAAAAGTCAGACAAAAATGGGGTCACTACCCCAAAATAATGTGGACATGGACCCATGTTTAAACGGTCATTGTGGACCCGTAGTTTTTAGCGACTGCCAATTGAGCAGAGTTCAAATCGACTTTGCATTGCGATTGAAGGGGGGGTGGTCGTGAGGGCCCTCGCGCGTAAGGCAAACGGCGTAGCGCCGCATAAGTGCGTTGTGCAAGTGCAAGTGGAGCATAGTAAGCTACCCCTGTGCTCGCGTAAGCTCGCGTAAGCACCTCGGCGTAAGACTTCCCTATGATCTAGATTTGAGCAGGACGTTGTGAACACTGCCCAATTGCTTTTAACCTTCGCGAAGCGGCTTCCCCTGTGTCAACCGCGCGGAAGGCTTCGCCTTCGCGTCACATATCACGCGTCAGTGCCTTCGCGAAGTTGGGATTTTAGGTTATCCCCCGAAGCAAAAATCCTTCTGAACAAAAACAAAAGCCTTAGATGCCCAGTGGCCATGGGAAAAAAGGGCATCCCTTTTTTATACTTCGTTTGTGTTTAAAGGGGAACCCTTCCCAAAAAAAAAAGACGAAAAAAGGGCCGGAATCCACTGGGCAACTGGGAAGCTGGTGAATTGCTCTGCCCAGAGCGCCTTCTCGATGGCGTGGGAGACGGTGTGGCCATACTCAAAGATCATCCCACAGTTCTTCTCGTAGGCGTCATTCGCCAGCCTCAGGTCGTCCAATCCGGGTGGGAACACATGGCCAAGTGAAAACATAGACCAACACCTGTGTAACCCCTCCTGTTTGATTTTGAGCCACACCCACATGAACACATTGAACACGCCTTTCCCCTTTCGAATGCGGGATGCCTTAAGAAATGTGTGTTGGGTCCCGTTTCAAAAAAAACCAACAGACTTCACCGAATTGGCAAAGGAAACACATCCACGTGGCCATCTGAGACAAGCCGAACGCAGGCTTGGGGAAGAAGCAACCCTTTCCTCATTGCTTCACCAAACAGCACGCGGCAATGATTTCGGCAGAAAGATTCCACGGCCCAAGGCCAGGAAGCCCTCAAGCAGGTTTTCAAGGAAAGCAACTCCTCCATGATCGGGAGTGACATCTTGTCCAAGTTCACTGGTCTCTAGTACTTCATGAATTTGCTTTTGTCTGAACATTCCCTCTTCCTAAAAGTCATCCAAGTTGCACTGATTGCTTGCCACTTTGCAAACGAGTTGCTTGACTGACTTGCTGAGTTGGCCAGAACATCATGGGAGGTTTAGGCATGGGTGGACGCCTGGCGAGGTGAGCTCTGTTTGGGGAGAAACTGGGAGTGGGCTCTCCAAATCTCCAGACCATCGAAGCATCCTCTTTGGGGTCTTGACTTGACCACACTCAGAACCCTGCCAAAAGTTAAGCCCCATACCAAAAGACTGAACAGAATCAAACGACCTAGCAAGCCTCAAGACATGCCAACAACAGTCCATGAAACCCATGAAACCCATGAAACTGCCTCAAGACATGGGTTTTCTGCCACCAAAAAGTCCCGCTTTGATGGTTCCCAACAGCTCCGACTAAAATGGAATTGTCCACCGCCACCGCCCACTCGATCACCGCAAAAAGGGTCGAGGCGCACCAAGTCCCCGTCCCCACTCGATCCGATCGATCACCGAAAAAACCGTCGAGGCGCACTGACATCTTGGCATCGATGCCCAGAGCCAAGAGCTCCATGAGCATCTGATCGTCCATGGTGAACTCGTCACCTGCCGTCAGAAACCCCCCGTGTGGCACCAAGGCTCCCAAGGGTCCCCCCCAAAAGACACAAATGAGTTTTATGAAACCCGAAGCCCAATGTTGCTTGTTGTACGAAACCCAAAAACGAGACGCCCCCAAAAACAACAGGGCTTTTACAAAACCCATGAACCCCCACCGCCTTGCACAAAAGCCAAAAACATCATTAAAACAAAAAAACACGCAAAGAAGCAGTCCCCCAGCCCGCCTCGCCCTGGGTCCCATCCCGCGTCTCCACTCCCCGCGCCTGAGCCGCCGGCATCCGCGTTGATGCGGTCGGAGGAGAGCGCCCTACAAAAGCCCTCCGCGTGCTTGCCCCCCAGCAGCCTTCAGCGACGCGGAAAAGACCGGGCAAAAAGCGGGCAAAGGACCGGAGAAAAAAAGCGGTGGATCGGCGGATGCAAATTCGAAGTTGGAGAAGGAACTGTGAAATTGTTAAACAACAAAAAACGCGGTTGAAAGCAGGGAAACTCCGTGGCGGAGTAGATGTGATTTGCGATAGGCTCAAAGGGCCGAAACATGTCCTTAAAAGCTCGAAAGAATGCTCTTTTGAAAAACCCGGGAAGCAAATAGCCGTTCCCGAACTCTGTCAATAGCCAAACCTGGAGCAAACATGGGAAACAGAAGCCCACACCGAAGCTTGCCGCGGAGTGCCCCTTGCTCGTTCTGGAGTTCCAGCCGCCACTCCTTTCTGCTGGAGTCTGCTGGCAAATTTGTGAGAATTTGTGTGGTTTGAACCGGCTGTCCTTGAGAACTGAGTAGAGAGGTTAGAATAAGGGTACCCTTGGTTATGTATATAGTCTATCTTAGTAGAGGAACCCTCCCCAAAAAAAGAGTAAAAGGGCACTACTGGGCGACCTAGGTACATTGGACAATTACAGAGTAATGATGAAGCTTGCGAAACTGTCATGTTGTCGATGCCAAGGGTGTTTGCTTGCCGTGCCTGCACTTCATGTGGCATTGTGAACGCCTTCCTCAGTTGAGGTTTATACTGCAAGGCCCACACATGTTGCATGCTGCTTGGGCCGCGGCAACACGCACTGTGAGTATGTGTTGGTCTAGGGACAGTGGAGAAAAACATGCGACGCAAACCTGCTCTTCCGGGGTCGGCTGCTTGTCCGGGTTCGCCTGTGTGAGCAAACACCCACTTGAAGCACCAGCTGTTCTGCTGCTTGCTTCACTGTTTGCAATCAGTCAAATACAACGTGTGTTCAAAACCTGTTTTTTCTGGGATTCGCTTTGAAGGAACTCAAGATGAACATGCCCAGTTTGGATGGGCACAGGCATGGTCCTTGCAATGGCTGTCTACATTCCGTACTAATGTGGATAACCACCCATTCCTTCCCCAAGAAAACGTGTTTTGTGACCATGACACATTTTTGAGGCTGCCAGTTTTTTTTGCAGGGAACCAAGGAAAAGGACAACTTCAACGCCATTTTGAGGCTTTCGCCGTAAAGTTTGGACATGGTTCTATTTCTTACATTTATGTTGCGATCGTTTATGAGCTTTGCTTATGAACTTTTCCAAAAACCACCTAGGGACCTCACATAAGTTGGATCGCTCTTCCAAAAACCACCACAAATTGTCTCACGTCCCTAAAAACGGCTCTCAGTTTCAGCTCGTTGGCGCAGCGTTCTTTGCGAGCTCCCCAAGGCCGGAGAACAACTCCGCCCTGGCTCTTTGCGAATCGGATCTTTGGATGGGGGTTTGCATGGGGGCTTGGGGGGAGGAAGGGGGGGGGGAGCCCAACTAAGCAGCAACTGATATTGCTTTATTGTGGGCTTATTTGGGCTCCCTCTCCCTCCCCCTGAGCCCCCATGCAAGGGAATGTGGTTGAATCAACCGGAAGGGGATTCCCGAAAAAAGAAAACCAATTGGAGGGGTAAGGCTCATTCCATTTCTCATTCCCTACTGAGCACCAGCACGATTTTTTGTTGGGCGAGTGCCATCAAAACACTTTCTTAAGGATCCTGAGATGGCTATGAAGGATCCTGCCAGATGGCAGTGAAGCAAAGGAACCCGCCTTTAAGCAGCACGGATTTGAGAGCTGTCACTGAGCAGCTGGGCACGGTTGCAACTTGTTTATTGTGGCCTTCTTTATTTCCTAGCGATATTGAAGAACAGGAAACTCAACTGGACCAAAGCCTTGATGGCCACACACGGAATGTACAACTATCAGTAGGTCCTCCAGTAGACGGGTTAGAATAAGGGTACCCTTTTGATGTATGTAGTCTATTTTAGTAGGGGAACTCTCCCCCAAAAAAGGGTAAAAGGGCACTACTGGGGGACCTAGATCATAAAACGGACACTGGTAACATGGGTCAGTCCTTGGCTTCCCAGCCCTGATGCGGGGCTTCGAAAGACCTCCTTTGGAGATTGGACACAATTGAAGGCAGCCATAAGACCAAGCCTGGTACCAAGCAGTGAGTGAGCAAGGCAGGAGGTTGATCTAAATAAACATGTCAAAAAGCTATCTGGCAAGTAACCAACCCAACAACAAGGAAACATCATCTTGGTTAAACAACCGATGGGATCCGAATTCTTGCATGCCCAAACAGATGCTCTTTTGGGGCTCACCAAGATGGTCATGAAAGCTCATCTAAGCCTGATTACCAACACCACCAACTAGTCAGGGTTTCGGGCTCTGCTCACACTTGCATATGACCAAACCAAGCAAACCGTTTTGTTCGGTGACCAATAATATGTGTTTTTTGGCCAGCGCCTAAAATGGTTGACCCCCGGAAGGTCCAGGCATGCATGAAACACTTCTAGATAAAGTAAATGCCGGTAATTTTGCAGCAATCAAAACTCCAAATCTGAGTCACGGTCACTGCATTTAGAGAGCGCATGGACCATAAGTTACGGTGTTACTTTGACCAAGCCTCCCCAGCAAACGGCAAACAAGGGAGTCCTTTTCCTTGCCTTGGCAGGGTTCTGCAGAAGCTCACATCGATCAGGATCTTCCTAAGACGTCTTTTCGCGAAAGCTTGGGGTTTAATTCCGTCCGGGGAACGCAGCCAACTCATTTGAGGCCCGGGTGCAGCCGGGAATTCGCCACAAACGTTGGTCGACATCCCCGAAGTTAAGTGAAGATTGGGACTCGTGGACACCAGAGTTCCCAAACACGGAACTGGAGACGCTCTCCAAAAGCTGGGTCTGCCTTATTGTCCGGGACCCCCGGAGGAAATTTTGCAAACACGCCCTCTTGGCTTAAGGGGACCTCAAAACGTGTGGTTTTCTTTTTGGCTTCCCTCTAATTAAACCAAGTTGAAAAGGGTAGCGGGAAACCTTACAAACCACAAATCGGCAATGGATCTCAATTATCCTTGTGGGAAAATGCCTTTCCATGCCAGAGCAGTTCTCAGTCAGCCTGCGGGAGAGCGACACAGCACCAGCTGTGTTGGACCACTCCAAATGGGCACTGATTCATGATACATTGGTCTCGTTTAACCACTGTTCCCAAAAGGGTCCAACTCTAAATTTGAATCCAAGAAACTGTTGAAAGGCATGCAATGACGGCGCAGGCGTCAAAAATCTTTGAAGGCAAGCACCCCCTCATCAACCAAGTCTCAGCGGAGCATAGAAGGTGCCGATGTTGTTCTTACCTCACTAAAGCAGTAGCGGCCCACCGCTCGCCCCAGAAAGATAGAGGGCCGGTATAAATACGCGCCGCGCACCCACGAATAGTAACGCAGAATCACCCCAAGTAGCACAGCACATGCAGAAAGGATGCGGGAGGTCCGAAGACAAGTTGTTCCTCTCAAAGGTGCCTGATGGGTTCCATGTCGGAGGATGATATCACGCAAGATGGGTACACCCCTCACCATGGAAGATAATCCCAATTCAACCCTATGTCTGTGTGCACCATCCTCAATAAATAAGCCTGTACCGTTTGGGGAGTTCTAACCACTCTCTAAAGTGGGAATAGTTAATATGGTCAACTTCGGATAGATCTGAAAAAACCATGCTAATCAGGGGTCTGCTGCCCCTGTTGGAGGAGAATTGCTTTACATTGAGGGAATTCCTCACCTGTGCTTCTCTGGGCTTGGAAGGCAAATGAAGCAGCAGATGTGCACAGATGTGGCAGGAGCCCATGCAGCTCCGCATGTCCATCCTGGCATTGTTGATTGGATTGACAGCAGGGCTTGGAAGCTCAATCAATTCCTTGCAGAAAGGGTAAAGCTATGGCTTACAGTCAACCTGCCTAAGGCTGCAGCCGAGAGTCCGGAAGGCAGGCTTGCTTACCCAAGCGATTGAAACACCCTTGAATGGTCATTGCTGGAAGCCTTTTGGGAAGGGAATTCTTTGCACCAGATGCCAGCATTATTTGAAGCCCCACCATGCCCTTGCTACCATTGAGAGTGGTTTGACTCTTGCTTGTACAGGGTTGCAAGGTGCAGGGGATTTGGCTGAAGCCAGAGTGACACACACACATTGACCTGTATCAAACCAGACAAGAAGCAGTGTGTGCTGTGTGAGGCGGTCAAGTTTGGCAGAGGCAAGGTCAGCCCAAAGCTGGCAAAGCCGTGTAAGCCAAAGAAGGTGTAGGGAACTATGCCATTCCTTATGTGTAAAAAAGAGGGAATTCCTCGGATTGAGTAGTCGCATGTTCCTCCTGAGTACCACAGCTGACCTGCAGTGGGAATACGCAAGGATTGATTTCAGCACTGGCCTCAGTGTGTGAGTTGGTTCACTTTGAAAGGGTCGCTATGAAATGCTGCTCCACTGGTTGATATCGTCGCACTCCGATCTTGCACTTTGCACCGAGACAGTGTTGATACAGCAATGACAAAGACATGTCCAAACATAATCTACTGACTTGAACATATGTGCATCTTGCATCCGGATGCCATCTGGGTGTGGCTGAAAATTAAACAGGAGGGGCAAACCGCAGGTTTTGGTCCACGTTTCCACTTACCGATCGGGCACCCCATTTTGGAATTCCGGCTTCTTGATCCGGAGGCCACCTGTCTCAAGATGAAGCCTACATGCCTTGGTTTCGACGGACCCCCGAGGTTCATCCGCCGGGATTTTCCAGACACTGCGTTCCCTCCCCATGCGCAACAGAGCCGGGGGCAAATGAGTCACAGCCGGCTCTTGTTCTAGGTCCGGTAGAGGGGTTGGAATCAACATACCCTTTTTCTGTAGTCTATTTTAGTGGAAAAAACCCTCCCAACCAAAAAAGAAACGGTCAAAGGGCACCTAGCTGGGGGACCTCGTGTATGATTTCTTTGCACTTCACGCCACTTCTCCCGGGACTTGAGAGCGGAACAGATACAAACCTTTTGCACTGCGCACACACGCTCACACACAAACAAACAAACAGGCAAGCAAGCAAGCAAACAAACGGAAAAAAATAATAGAAAAAAGAAACACGAAACACAAACAAAACACATGCGAAACGATAAGAGCACTCGCAAGCACTCGCTCTGAAATCGCTCCGCTCTGTGCACACGCGTGCACGAACGCGTTGCTCAAACTTAAATCCAGCTGCTCATTGCGCACACGCCTGCCACATGATAGGAACATCCGATTGATAATCCGAGAGTCCAAGAATCCCAAAACCTGAGAATCGGAGAATCCAAAAAACAAAAACAAAAAAACCTCCGAGCATCGGTTCGGGCAGATCAGGCAATGTCAAGTTCGGGCCGGTCTTTGATTCTCTGTGTGCCCCAAATGTCGGCCAAGGGAGCTACAAAGGGCAGCGGTACTTGTCATTGTGGCCGGAAACCATGTCATCAAGCCGGTGTTCTTGTCATGTCAGGGCGCACAGTGCGCATGCGCTTAAGCAGTTCTTTCTTCTTGGCAAGCGGGTGTGCAAGGCTACAAATGGCGCGCTTGAGCGGGTGTTCATATCGTGTAGGAGGCATTTGCAGCCCTGAGCGGGCTCAGTTGAGCGGCTGCGTTTATCCTTTGCAGCGGGTGCGGCTCAGCACATGTAGGTGCGTTCTTACGTATTATGTGGGTGGCATGCGTGCAGTGCTGAGCAGGTGCACATGAGCGGGCTTTCCTATTGTCATCTGGCGGGCTTCTTTCCATGTGGCATGCCTGTGTGCAATGCTGAGTCCCTAAAATGTCGACATCCCGCCTGAACCATGCCACAGGTCATTGAGCTCAATGCGGGTAGAAGCTCATTGGCAACCCAATCCGACCAGAAAAGTCTGCAACACAGTATTTGCCTCCTAGGAAACCCACAGCAGCCAGTGCAAGTCCTTCTTTGCCGGCTATGTTGGGTGGCCGTCCGTACAAGGAAACCAGTGCCGAGATGTTCATGGTCCAGAAAGATTGTGCTTACCCTCTTGTTTGAGCAAACAGGGCACTCAATGGGCAATGTGCCATGGTGCAGGAATCAGGAAGCGGTCAGCTTCGAGGACTACCACATACTACCATCTGCCGAATGGGTTCTCAGGCTCTCCAGTCTCTTTGCCAAGTGCGATCTCGAAAGTAACACCGTCGGAGTCTGCTCCATACAAATGTCTACCCACCAATGAAATAGATTTGGAGAAAACCCCAGTTACCATGTGCTTACCTTTCTCAAATTCACCCTGCGCCAGGTTGAGTCAAAGGAATTTCGACGAATTGACTTGGTTAAACATGGGCGCAATTGCATCTATACAACGCGCCCTCGAATACTGTTAGTGCCGTAGGTCCTTCAAATCTAGAGACCCTTCACATTCTGCGGCCAAGCTGCGTCCATTGTGACCTCAGCCGTAGCTCCCTACAAACACAACAACCAGGACTCCCCAATGGCAAATGGTCTGTGGAATGACCTCATGGGTGGGCGGGCAAGCCGGCCACTTGCCCAGGGCTTTGGAAAGGATCCCCGGGTTCGGCATTCTCGGAGGTCGGTAAACCAACCCTTGACTGTTTCCCGATTTTCGGCGGAACCCAATCTGGATCCCTGCGGGGAGAATGGGGGACGTTGATGACCCTTGTTCCTGCTTCCCAAAATTGAGGAGGGCGCGATTTTCGGGGACCCCACCCACCCGAACCCCCACCCCGCCCGAAGAAAAAAATACTTCGCTTCGAGCAATCCCCACCCTGCACACTGAAGAGCTTACGACCGTTACAACAAATTCCTCCGCATCCTAGAGACTTCGACTCCAAATTCCCGTCGGCTAGCTCAACAAGCTTTGCGTTGAGAGCCTTATCCACCTGTCTATGTGTCAAACTCCAATCTCGAGAACCAGACATCGGTTCCGTTAATAAAAGCCAAGCCCCTTCCAAAAAGAAGCCCGACGGGGGATTAAACGAAGTTGCTTGTTCACAACCCAAAGCAACACAAAAGCATCATCCTTTCCGAGCCTCAGGGTGCACTAAAGACACGAAGGCACCAACACGAAATGTAAACCCTGCGCCGTGCGGATCCACTGGCGAATGCTGGCGAGCCGCTCCGGCTCGATGCTGGCCGGACACTCGCCAGGATCCACGGGCAAGGGATACTCAGCGGGATACTCGGCGGGATCCCTCAATGCGGGATCCACTGGCGAGCTACTCTGCTAGGATACTCAGCGGGCACCGGCGAGCTACTCTGGGATACTCAGCGGGAGACTCGGCGGGATCCACCGGCGGGCGCTGGTGGGCTACTCGGCGGGATCCACTGGCTGGCGGGATACTCGGCGGGATCCACTGGCGAGCTACTCTGGGATACTCAGCGGGATACTCGGCGGTGCAGCTCTGGCGGGATACTGGGCGGGCTCCACTGACGAGCAGCTCTGGCGGGATACTCGGCGGGATCCACTGGCGAGCTGCTCTGGCGGGATACTCGGCGAGATCCGCTGGCGAGCTGCTCTGGCTGCTCTGGCGGGATGCTGGGTGGGGGCGTGGTGTAGAAGCATCGCAAACGCGGATTCCAACATAAAATCTAACAACCCCTTCCTGTCGGGTGGGGAAAAACACAACCGCCCAACCTTTCCCCCCAAAAAAACAAACAGACACAAAACCACAACCTCTCCCATGAGTCTCCATGACCCTCAAAACATGGTTGGCCATTACCTAGAATAATGGGGTCATGGACCCATTTTTAAAGGGTCCTTGAAAAAACTCCAGGTATGGCAAATGAATGGGATGTTTCCTCTCACAGGATATGAGGAATGCTCATCTTGCCAGTGGCTCGGACTCTCGTAGCTTGGAGTCCCTGCCGAGCCCAAGACTTTTCCCGGGCCGCAAAAAGAAACGAACAACGCACGCCGAGCGTCAGATGGAGGTCTTCAGCGAGGTGGTGACGTCGTGCATCGCCAGCAGCGTCGTGGGCACCTCTAGGGGAGTAACGTTCGTTGGGGGGATGAAACAAAAGGGGTGCCGTGTTGGCCCTTCTTTCCCCAAAAAAGCGGGTGTCGTTTGTTGGCCCGTTTTGTCCCAAAAAAGAACACAAAACACGATTGGTGGGATGGGGGTGTGGTGTTGGTTCGTTTCTTTTCTGCCGAAAACAATTTCAAATCGCCAAAGATGGCGCGGCTCAAGGAACCTCTCTAAGGCTCCCTAAGGAAACGTAGCTGCCCTCGAGGCTCTCAA
Organism: Effrenium voratum; assembly: GCA_963377175.1. Taxonomy (NCBI): domain Eukaryota; class Dinophyceae; order Suessiales; family Symbiodiniaceae; genus Effrenium; species Effrenium voratum. The sequence continues at coordinate 253,540 of CAUJNA010003821.1, forward strand.
CTACCTACCCTCCTTGTACCTGACACCCTTGGGGATTCCCGAATTGGAGGGGGAGAGGAGTATCCCGAAACAGACGCTCCACCAAAGCATCTTCAAAACAGAAAAGTTCCCCCAGGTGGGATTTTTGCAGGGGCTCTTCCAAAAAAAAGGGGATGGCACTGTGGGGAAAGTAGAACTTGGACCTGTCAACATCGTTGATCTCCTTGCTTGCCACTGAAAAATCTAAATTCCCTGAGGACAGCCCCAATAGCAAACCCTTTATGGAAAGGTCGCACAATGTATTCACAAGAAACCGGACCTGCAACATAGCGGCAACGGTTAACAGGCACGGACAGGATGGTCGTGGCAGTACATAGCAAGACCAACTTGCATTTGCTTAAGTCCACTGGACAAAGCTGTTTCCTGTGATTCCCGTCAAAAACAACAGGGAAAAATAAAACGCTTAAGCAAATGGAAGTAATAACAACCGTTGATACTCTTAGAGGCGGCATTAGAAATCACATAACGACAATGTGTATTGCATTCAGAATGATACCGTCAGCAACCACAATCATGATCACACAACTGATACCGATCATAAAGACAACAATGATAGTGTTGCTTGTGTTTGATTGTTGATGTTTATTGTACACATAGACAAAATCCCCACTACACTTAATAACAATTTCTACAATGCCATGTATCAACAACACCATCATCATGAACGCCAATATGATAACTGTAACACTGGTGACACAGAACACCACACTTAAAATTCGATAAATGCCGAGTGATGCTGAGAAAACACAGTATCGATGATGCTGAGGATACACGCCATGGCAACGGTAAGCACGCAAACAGTTCTACCAGTAACATGATGACCAACCATAAACATGACAAAGCGCATGCAACACCATATGTCTTGATCAAAACTCCGGTCATGGTTCCCTTAGGAGGAAGCCTTATATGAATATATAATAATAACATATAAAATACGGGAGTTGTCTAGAGGCATGTCGGCCACCTGACCATATGGAGGTACCAAATCTTCGAACGTATTCAGTTCCTCTGGAAAAGAGAACTCAATACTCGAAACATGAGTCCAGCTGCTTAAACATTTTTCGTCTACGTCTGCTTCAAAGTCCCGAAACCCAGAAATCATTCGGCCCCAAACTGCATTTATCTCAGCCTTCATGAAAAGAGACCGGGCTACCTTTTTTCCACCGGGGGAGTACAGCGTGGGCAAGGGTACTCAATTGAGGCAAGACATTTCCCCGGCAGACAATACTAAACAAATACAACAAGTGCTTAGTTGCAGACGACTTGAAGAGGCCTCTGGCCCACATTCTTTCAGCGGTTTTCTCTGTTGGGTCCCATTGTTTGAGGGGGGGGGGGCCTCCTTTGTTAATCAATGACCTACATTGCAGGGTTTATGACCAGCCGATCACCCCCCAAAAAAAACATGTGTTCGACCATATGTTCAGAAACTTTTGTGGGTCTGGCTGGTGAACCCCCGACCCAACGATCGCGGAACATGACGCGCCTCACTTGGAGCACCCATTTTTGAAGAAACTGGTTCAACGATTCTGAGCAAGTTCCTACACCGGACTTACCCTACCTACAACCCATTGTAGAGACTTAGCTGGGCTGTCCTCAAATGCTCTGCTACAGCAAAAGCTTAAATATTAGCGAGCTCAATGGAAACTCAACCACTAAACCCAAAAATGCTAAAAAGCTAAGGAACCAGATGGCTGGGCACCACCAAGTTAGCCACCAGGATGCGACTCACCAACCAGGAACCAGTTTCTGAGTGCAATGCTCATGGCTTGAGGCAGCGACATAAACCAGCTTACTGCCCCGGTAGAGTATGCTGGCGAAGAGGCCGCACACGTTCCTGTGGCGGAACTATCCGAGCTGACCATCCCCTCGTGTCGGATCCGCTTTTGTACTTGGGGTCGCTTTTAAATGGAGTCTCCCTGAGGAGCCTCTAAGAATGGGTCCATGACCAACCATGATTTTGGGTCACCCCATTTCATTTGTTTTAAGGGTCATGGAGACTCCAGGTATACAAAGTAGTTGTCCGAATTCAGAATCTTGGGACTGTTTCGAGAGTCGCTTTGATAAAGCTACTTTTGCTGGAGAACAAAACAAGCAAAAAACACGTGCGAAATAATTCGGGCAAACAACAAATAGGGCAACAACCGCCCGGGCAAACGCATCAGGAGTTTCTTCTTCCGAAGTGAGCCATCAAATTTGGAGTAGTATTTGTATAAAGTAAGGCCAAGCAGTCGCACAAACGGGGCCGTCCACAAGAGTTCGCTTTATTTAATTTAGAATTGGTCAATTGCGAATACAACATTTAGACTTGGCAATGCTAAAGACAGAGAATCTCAGAGAAAGGGCCAGTCGAAGTCGAACCCCCCCCCGAATTGCCCACCAAAGAGGTCCAGGACTGTTGGCCCGGGAAACATTCAGACCAAAGAGTTGAGGAAGTCGTTGAAGCCCGACAAGCACGGTTCGGTGACTGAAAGAGGCCCGCCTAAAAGCAAACAACAAGAATAGCCACCAACTCAATTTATGGTTGAGCAATATACGCAACCTGCTGAAGGCTCAATGTGCCTTCACTACATTGCGAACCCCTAGTGAACCACTGGCGTGTTGCTGAATGAATCATCAATTCTCGCGTACGAACTGATTCATCCGTCACTGGATTTCCCCTGAAGTCGCCGTTTTGTTTCTGGTGGGTTCCCTTGAACTGATTTCGCCACTTCTGGAGGTTCCAAAATGGGAAATAAACCACTGGGCTCAAGATGGCCCCTCAATGCGGTGATCCTCAGCCTGGGAACAGGCTCTTGTGGAGTGGTCATGGTTTCCTAAGGCTTCAATTGGTGGTCTGACATCCAGCTAGGTCCATGACCATCCCCTCCAACCCCAAGTCAAAGGATTCTTGGACACTTGTCAAATTTAGCAGGCATCTAAACTATTGAAGCTATCTCAAACAGAACAGAAGGCAAACAAAGCTTCCGACTAGGTTACCCCAAAGCACGGGTTTGAAATTTGTGGGCTGATTTTGATGGAGAATGCGTTTGCAAAAAAACAACTCGCCGCTGTTGGCGAGAAGAAATCCGCTGAGGCAAGTGCCGCAACCACTTGCTCTAAAAAACTTCAAGTTCCAGCTCAACCTCAACCTGATTCACCTGGATGACTTGCTGTTTTGCCGGCTTGAAACAGTTGGGCACTGGCCACTTCATTGGTCCATGATTCATTTCTCCCTCGACCCTCTAGTCGGTATCCAGAAATTCGTTCCGTTGCAGGCGAGTTGCATCAAGGCTCCTCCGCCAAATGCCTGCAAGTAATTGCAGCTGACTGCATTTAGGTCCTCCAGCAGAGAGATTAGAAGGGTACCCAATTTGCTCTGTCTATTGTTGTAGGGGAACCCTCCCCCAAAACAGGGTGAAAGGGCACTACTGGGTGACCTAGTTAATGACCCCTAACTCACCGTTGCCAGAAGCTCGGCCTTGGATTGGCTCTTTCTCTTCGCAAACAAGTCCTGGAGATGTCAGAGTGATAGGAATCAAATTCGACACGGGCGCCTATACATCACCTGTTGTGTCCACCCTAGACAAAACGTAGAATCTGACCCTGTTTCACAAAGCCTTACACTGGACTTCCAAATGTATTACCTGCTCCGGGAAACGCCAACATGAGGAACATAATGGGCTCATGTTGGCCCGGTTCTGAAAAAAAGGGGACCGAGGCCCCCTCATCGCTGATTGCTTTTTGATTTGTTTTGTTTTTTTCAGGGATCCAAGAAAACCAAGCAAACAACCAAGAAAACCACTGAAACCAAGAAAACCACCGAAAAAAACATGTCTGAAATCCACCGACCACCAAAAAAACCTGTCTCTTCCACGCGCCACGCTCAGGCTCGTTGCCGCGGAAAATAACATAAAAATTGGCGGAGGCACGACGATGAGGGACTTCTTGGTGGCGGCCGTGTCGAAGCCCCACCTGAGTCATAATCAAAACCCGGCAGTAAAATGGTCTACCTGGAGTCTTTTTAAGGACCCTTAAAAAAAGTGTCCATGACCCCATTATTTTGGGTCATGACCCCCCATTTTTAAGGGTCATGGAGACTCCAGGTACCCAGACCCATGTAAAGAAGTAAGAAGGCGGATATCCGCAACTATTTCTGGCTGGGACTGCCCGGTACTAATTTTCATCTACCCGGGTTTTGATTGGGGCTCACCTCGGGAATTCACGACCGGTTCCTTTTGCCCAACGATGTATCTGGATCATAGTGTGTGAACCTCACAGTACACTGGGCTGCCCTCAGATCCCCTGCCAAAAGTTTAACTGTTAGTGGGTTACATGGAAATCCACACTAAACCCTAAAAAGCTGAAAGGCTAAGGGGATGGCTGGGAGCCACCAAAAAACATATAGCTTCAACAAAACAGCTTTTGGTGGACATCGCTGGCTTTTTCTGGGTCTTTCCCAAATCTGGAGCTCAAGTGAGCTCAAGGCAAGAACAGCCAAAGGAGCTTGGGAGCAACGAGTGGAGGCCAAAACGTGATATCGATTGGGAGCAACGAGTGGTCGACGTCGAATCGATGAACACCCAGCATTGAAGAAAATCTGTACCTGGAGTCTCCATGACCCCTAAAAAATGGGTCCATGACCCCATTATTTTGGGCAATGACCCCATTGTTCAAGGGTCATGGAGACTCCAGGTAGAGATTTATAGGACGTGTACCAAGCCCGAAGCCGGAAGAACAGAGGTGACCACCCATTTACAAATCGTGTTGTTTGCTACCAACCTTTAATTGCCCGCGCTTTTGTTTGTTATTGGTTAGATGTGACAGGTGACAGGGGGCACTAAATAAGTGTCCCCCTTTTTTTGGAAAACCATTCTCTGCTGGTAATTGTGGATATAAGCTTCAATGTCAACCCTGTGCATCACCGCGCAATAATGACATCACATTGGCCACAGGGTCTTCATACTTACTCCCTGCACATCACTTCGTTGAACAAGAAACCGATTTGGCCAGGAGGTGATGTTTAAGATACATCTTTGGACGGCATGATAGACATAATTTCTGCCAACATCTGCCAAACCAGGGCTTCAAATTGATTCCGACCCCGCTATTGCATATCCTAGGACTAGCAAACCTATCCCCGACACCCTGCTGGTGATCAGTCCAAGTCAGGCCATGGGTGGGGGACGGCTCCGCGGTTTCAGTTGAATTTGAAGTCTTCCGTTTTGGGATGGTGTTTTCCTGAAATGAGTCATAGTCAAAACCTGGTATTAAAGTGGTCGACCCAGAACCATGCTTCAAGAATTAAGAAGGTGGCCGCAGCTATTATGGCATTGCCCCTTACTAACCTTCACTTTCCCGGGTATTGATTGTGACTCAAATGACCGGCAAAGAGCGCGGTATGCACCAGCATATCTCCAACTACAGCAAACGCAAATGCGAACCCATGAATAGGTTCATCCGCCGTTCCAGCAGCCAAGGCTTGCAACGCGGTTGATCCAATCTTTGCTTACCCTCGGTGTTGTAGAAGACTAGGCAGGCCTCGCACGATCCGGCTAGAAAAAGCTCCAACCTTGGCCTGAAAAATGAAGATACTAACATGCAGAAGATGCAAGGTTGGAACTAACATGTTTAACATTTGGCCTTGTGGGTCTGCTACACACTCCATGACTGAAAAAAATGCTCAACCGAAACAGCGACACGTAAACGACACCCACAAGCAATGTGTTTGGACGACCAAATCCGATTCGGAGGGGTCCAAGAAGCTCACGAGACCTAGAGCTGGGCCAGATTTGGAGCCAATTCGTTGTGCTGGGGAAGATCCCTAAAAGTTTAAGTTTAGTGGGTTGAATGGAAACCTCCACTAAACCCTAAAATGCTACAAGGAACCAAGTTTAGTCTACCTTTCCATTTACCAGGGTTCCAAATTGTGGCCCCTTTTTCTTGAGCCCCCAAATGAACCTAAACAGGGTTGTGGGATCAAGGGTTTTTTTCCAACCACTTCTGTGATACAAGATGGAATCTCCCCCTTTATATGGGGGGGTTCGTCTTTGGGAAGCCTTTGTTGTATCACAGATTCGTGGATTCCATTTCAACCACAGCCCTGAACCTAACCCGATCTGTCGGATTTCAAGCGGCTCGATGAGCTGGGAGAGGTAGTCCCAGCTCTTGGACTCGTCTCCCCCGGGCAGGACATACCTTACGGATCCAAATCGCCCCAAAGCTCCGCTCGGATTCTTCAAGAGGGGAAATGGCCATGGGCTTTTCAAAACCATCAGAAGTGGTTTGCCAACATGGCCGGTTTTAGTCCTTGGTTCCATTTACCGGCAACGGTTTTAGTCCTTGGCAACCCATTTACCAGAAATGGCAACTCATTTTGGGGTTACCCATTGAACCACACACAGATGGCCATGGGCTTTTCAAAACCATTGGTTAGCCCCCAGTGAACATCAACCAATCCAACCACGAAAATAGGTGCCCTAAAACGGGCGGTGCACCCCAAAATGGTACCATTGGTTTTGACCCACAGCCAAATGGGTTCCCATCAATGGAGATCTCCGGGGGTCACCCCCAATTCAAAGCAGGTGGGGATCGATCACTCCAGCGGTGCGGGCTCCAGTCCAAGTGGTAGAAAATGGTAGCGGGCCCATGTCCCGCACCCCGGCTGGTTCCTGCATTGCAGAAAATCTCCCTCCCCCACGCACTCCCATTCTCACACGCCGGTGCCCATTCTCACACGCCCTTCAATTTTGCAGGCCGAGCGCTCATTCAAAGATTCGCCTAAACAATTATGACTGAGTGGTCGAAACCCGAACAGGTCCTAAGTGATACAACAATTTATTCTGCAACCTGCCGGTCCAAGCCTCGAGTACTTGCTCGCATTTGTTGCCCTGGCCAGGAACCGTTTGGCAGTCATGAATGGGGGTGGCTCAACCATCCCCCGCCGAAGAACGCATCAACGCCTGGCGTACGAAACCACAACACACCCTCTGTGGCGTCGAACTGGATCTGAAAAAAGGGTTTGGACAAATCCAAGCCTCCATGCCCTTTTGCATTACTCACTTCCTGAGTTGATGGGCCAAGAAAGTCCAAGCTGCCCCAAAGAGTTTAAAGTTCCGTCTCAGGGACTGAGACTTGTGGCAGAATTGGAACATACCTGGAGTCTCCATGACCCTTGAAAAATGGGGGGTCCTTACCCAAAATCATGGGGTCATGGACCCATTTTTGATTCGGGTCCTTAGGGAGACTCCAGGTACCCTCCATCTCTCACCATGACACATCAGGTGCCCTCCTGGAGGCGCCATGTTCGGAAGGCTAGCCAGTCACATGAGAATTCTCAGAGTTGGGAGACAAATTGACACAAGGTTTTCTGACTATTGTTATGCCATGTGTTGAATCTTCCTGACACTTGCTGTAGGAATGCTGCCAGTATTTGGAGGGAAGCAAAACATCAAATAAGCAATGATCTGTCCAGTCTCCACGCACCAGGGCAAAACATCCAACGACCTCAACTCAGTTCGCAGCCGACGCAGTACCCTCCTTGCTGAAGGGTCCTAACATTTGACGTAAAGCCAAAGTCAGCTGTCAACCGCGCAATTTCTGGGGGTGCCAGCAAATGATGACCTCCCCCCCCCGGCTTCGCACAGAAACTATAACCACTCAACTTTCTAAATGCGCCTCTTGTTGCTCCCTACGATGTACACGCAGCACTCGCGGGTTGCTGGCACCCCCCATGCTGCCCAGGTTGTGCGACTACCAGCAGCACTCCTATTCCGCCATTCCACCCACACATGGGAAGGCAAGGCTCTGGATAAGCTTTCGGGTTGAGGTTTAAGTTTTGGGTTGGGTTTTTGTTGAGGGTTTAGGCTTAGGAGCTACGCGTAGGTTTTGAGTCTAGGATTGCAACCTTTGGGGCTGCCAATATATACCTTTGTATTTACTTAGTTTGTTCTCTTCAAAACGTTCTAGAGGGACAGCCCCTGCCTCAATTCCATGCTTAACGGGTTGACATGTCAGACTTGTCGTGCACCTAAGCCATAACCAAAGTGAACAAGTGAGTTCATTGCAACATTGGGCTGATCATCGTCCCCTCTAGTGAGATAGTGTGTCTCAAGAGCAAACACTGGACACCCGCGGAAAGCCGGCCATGCAACCGGACGGGTATCTCCTTTCATGAAGCCACACGGTTTGCGAAGGGATACTCTTTCTTGCTTGAGGAAAGTCAAGGGAATCCCACCCATATTGAAGTATTGAAGGTTCCCCCTGAGACAAACACACTTGAGTGAGCTGGGGCGGGCCACAAATGGCCGTTTCCCTGGGTACAAATGGAGACACATGGATTACATGTTCTGCGGTCCCCTGGTTGAGTTTCGACCCATATGGCGCTGGTTGCCGGGCTGCTTGTCCACCGGCACGTTGCCGGCGAAGAAGTTGTCGCCGCTGCCGCAGCTGGGCACCGACTGCGCGCAGCGGCTGAGATCGATCCGGATCCGACACCAAAGGGTCGAGCCATGCCCTCCTAGGTCCTCCCTCCAGTAGAGGTTTTTTAGCCCTCCGAGGACGACCCATCGTCAACTCCTTGGTGACAACCACAAAAATGGTCGCCCTCTTGGTGTTCTAGCTTCTCCGGTTTTGAGAGGTTAGAATAAGTTGGTACCCTTTTTATTTATTTTTTCTGGACGTCTAGTAGGGTTCGGAACCCTCGATCTGGCGATCGGCCCGTAATGATTGGGACAACCCCTCAACTCCACTTCTTCGGCCTGCTGCCCGCACCATGGGGACGCTCTCCTTTGGTGGGGGGTGCGTAGGGGGGAGGTCTTGGACATGGCGATTGTTGCTGCAAAGGCGTTTCTTAACCATCTCCAAAACAACGAACATCTCTGAACCAGGAACCCCCCAATGGCTGGATTTCAAATAACCCCAAAACAGCCATTGGGAGGTCATTCCACAGATTTTCTTTGCCAGCCATTGGGGCGTCCTGGAAGGGATGCTGCGAGACCTATCTGGAAAACGGCTCGCCGTTTTAGAAAACCACGGCCTCCACGAGGGGTGCAAAGTAGTCCCCGTGCAGCTCTTCCACAGTGGTCTCGGTGACCTGAAAAAAAAACTCCCAACTCCCATGGGCCCACGCCGGATCCGGGAGGCGGGGGGTTGGGAGAGGGCTGGGACAGGGGAAGCTAATACATAGTGGATGCATGGAAGCGACCCTCGAAACTTATATCCAACACGTGGCGCCGTGATTCTACCATTCCCGAATTCATTTCAACGCTCGAAAAGACCCCCCCCTACACATCCTCGCAGGCAATGGGTCCATGAAAAAGTAAAGGACTCTGAAAGGCATCAGAATGGCGAAGCTGAAAACTGTCACCCAAATGGCAATTTTCGGAACCTGAAGACGTTCACTTTGAGGCACTCAAGGACCCTGTGAGGTAGGTGTAACCAAGGGAAACTGTTGAAACCAAGAGAAGATTGGTCGCCCGGGTGTCAGGCTAACCAATCAACCAAAATTGTTTCCACTAGCCCCAAAGGAAGCTACCCCAAGGGGGTTAAGGATATACAACCACCATATAGCCACTACAGAAAGGGCCTATTAGCCCAATTTACTCTGGGGCTAGTGGTTTGTGTGTGGGTAGCGGAAACCATCATGGACAACCATGACCCGTTGATGTCCAGTGCCTCGCTTGCAACCAAAACACTTTGCGTGAAAGATGACCCTTTGGCTTACGGCTAAAACATACGGAAACAGGGTTCCCGATATGTCCCTCTGAAAAGATCACCCCTACCAAAGGAAGCTCGCCAAACAAAGGTGATGTTCACACCACCACATAGGTCGATGCAGTTTCAGGCCAGGAAGGACATCGGAACGAAGCGACTGTCCGAACTGATCTGTTTGACGGCGCAACAGCAACAGATGGGGTCCTAATCTGTTTGTTTGCTTTTTGGGGATCCAAGTCAGGACTTCAATCCCTCTGAAACTCTTTGGTGAGGCTCGGGAGGTAGAACGAGCTCATGCCAAAGGTCTCGTTTACGGGGCTGATTTAATCGGTGGGGCTTCTCTCCTGAACTGGCACATGGCCGGCCCCCGTTGAGGTTCCCGAATACTATGAGGGGGCTCAGAACTTCGAGGCATGAATCATGATTTCGAGTTCACTTGGGTCGCTTTGGTCGTGGAAAATCATCCCAAAGGTCTGCTATACGCTAGTAGCTTTTGTCACTTGCTCGCCGCAACTGCTGGGATAAATCTAGATGTCATGTTGCAAAAGTGTTGCACAACGGAGCCCCGTGATGCGCGGAGCCCCGTGATGCGATTGGGGCCAGCGCGAGCAGGATACGGTCCGGCTTCACCTCCAGGATTCGTGCGATCACCTGAGCAAATTGCATTTGGTGGGCAGCTCGCCAAGCGCCCAGAACCCTTTGACGGGATCCCACTTGCACCAGCTACAGGCCCCGCGAACCCCCCAAATCGGCCTCTCGTTTTGGGAGCTGCTGCAACCCGGGAAGTGAATCCAAGGATTGGAGTGAGAATCCGTGAGCCAGCCACACCTACAAATCTGCCAATGAGATTGGGCTTAAGCCGTTGCGAGACGAAACCAAAGGCCTGACGGTTGGGGTGTCTGGGGGTAGTTTGTGGACTCCCTCGCAGGGCGATATCAATTTGTAGAGGTTGAGCATACATCACTTCGAGGCTCATACCAGTGCAAGTAGCGAGTGCAAATTTGTGTTGCATGCTTTCACGAGCCATCAAATGCAATGACTACCTGGAGTCTCCATGACCCCTTAAAAATGGGTCCATGACCCCATTATTTGGGTAATGAGCTCATTTTTTGAGGGTCATGGAGACTCCAGGTACCAGTGTTTGCGGGGGGAAAAAAGGTTAGCCGGAAATGGTTCGCGTAAACATATTCTCATGCCCGCATTCAGGCTGGAAAGCCAGAAGTGCACAAAAACACTGCGTCCTCACAAGCATAGGTGAATCCCCGCAGGGTCAAGGTTGCCGGCCCTCTTGTGGACCCCGTTCGAAAGCAAGTCCTCAAAAGGGCAGCTCTAGTTGGAAATCAACGCACGTTTGCCCGGAGCGGGTGCAGGGTGCGGATTTGCTCTGCCAGAATCACCTGCGCTTGTTTGGACATGGACCATCTAAATTTGACGCCGGCGGCTTCCTCTTGGGGAGGAAACCCGTTTTTGACAAGGGGACATATTTTCTCAGATGTGCAAAGGGTGCAAATGGGTCTGTCTTGTTCGATGGTACCCCTTTTGTTGGGACGGTTTTCAAAAGGAAATTTTAAAAGGAAACTAACCACTGTTCGGGTACCCCTTCGAGACCAACTCAAATATCCGATGTGAACTTGAAGGGACGAAGAATCGCCAAAGGATCCCTTGGTTCCCCTTCGAAAGTTGCAAACTAGAGCCTGCCAAACCCCAAGCCACCTCGTGGCCTTCACAGCAGCTTTCCCCCAAAAACACGAGGCGCTCGACTGCGCTTTCTAAAGTGATGGCGTTTGACACGAGACCAAAAATGATCATCTCTACGCGGTGCTTCCTTTTGGTCTGGGGATCTTACGATTTCAATGGTCGGGTGCGAACCGGACTCACTCCCGGCGCCTCGGATTGCACATCCACGCCCAGCCAGCCCGGGACCTTCGCGTGGGACCCAGTGATCGTTTGGGGAGTTACGTTGAACCACTCTTCAGACCCTCCCTATGAGAATTCATAGCAACACCAACAGATGCAGGGCCACGAACAAACCACGAAAACCTGGCCCCTGAATGGCCAGCAAGAGTCACTCGATGCTACTTGCTATTATCTTGCCATGGCTTGCCCTCGCTATGGGGGCGAATCACGCCTTGCCCAGCAGCCCCGACTAAAAAGAAGAACATGTATTCTAGGTCCTCCAATAGAGAGGTTAGAATAAGGGTATAGTCTATTTTTAGTAGGGAAAACGTCCCCAAAAAAAGGGTACATGGGCACTACTGAGGGACCTAGTATATTTAAATGCAACAACATCCGCCAAACAAAGCTTTCACCGAGCAAGTGGAAACCGATCTACGTCTCCAAGTCCAAAAAGGTTGAGACAGCCAGTGCTTGTGTCTGGACCGTTTCAGGCTCAGTCAGAATTATTCCCTTGAGGCAAACCTGACTTGGGAAGTTAGCTGGGTGCTGGTGAGAGCTGAACAAAGAAAAGCACCACCAAACAACGAACCGTCAAACAGGTAAACTAGGTCTGGCAATGATGGCAATCTGCAAGCTGTCGGTGGTGATGTAAGGTCATGCGCCGATTTATATACTGGCTCATGGCCATGTGCTTGACACATACCTTTTGAGATACTAGTCAACAGACGGAGCCTTGAGCCAAAACCACAAGCACGTAGGGGCCTTCCCAATCATAGATAGAACCGACCCAATGCACGGTTTTTGTCGGCACAATGCATGCACCCAAGGGAACATGATACTGCCAAAATCATATATCAGACTAGGTCCTCCACTAAAGAGGTTAGAATAAGTTGGTACTAACTTTTTTTTCTGTAGTCTATTCTAGTAGGGGAACCCTCCCCCAAAAAAGGGTAAAAGGGCACTACTGGGGGACCTAGCAGAAGCTAGATTGCTTCGAAGCCGAACTTTGTGAAGGACCAGACTTCAGGGTCTGTCCGGCCCTGAATTCAAAGGACCATGAAGGGTCTGATAGGCTGTTCCCTCCAAGGATGCATCCAAGGTCTGTGAAGGGAATTTCCGGCAACCTGGGAATCCCGGTCGAAAGAACCGAGCTATGGTCTTCTCCAGGGTTCAGGGGGGGCCTCCGAATCAGCTGGGAAAACTGTGAATCTTCAATTTAGCCAAACTGCAATACGGGGGGGGGGGGGCTAGAGGACAAAACACAGTCTCTTCTGATCACTTCGTGTTAATCTACCCCACAAATGCATATGATGTTCAAACCTTTGATCGGTTTCTGCAGCCGCTTGGATCCATCAAAAACTCTCGGCCGCCTCGGCGCGGTCCGCGAACTTGAAGATGATCTCCTGGGCGGAAGGTTCAGCGACTTGACATCGAGAAGTAAGCCCTTTGTAGCCTCCCAATTCACATGGAACCTGACGTTCAGGGAGTCCTGGATTGGACCATTTTCCTCAGGTTCCATGTTGATTGGTGGGAGGCTAGATTTTCTGATACACATAGCCAACCCTCATGTGTAATTCGAAAACCTCACATGGATTCCAGCCCCTCCAAGTTATGGTAACTGATTTGCATTGCGGATTGCCCACTTCTCTCATGCTCATGTATTGAAAGCCGCCCTTCGCTTGAACACCCTTGTTCCGGGTGCATTTATCTGGCAGCATCCGTGGGCGAGAGGTTTGCAAAACTTAAGCCAATGGAAGTATAAGATGGCCACGTTTGCTGAACTTGTCATTGTGCATTTGGCACACACTGGCAATTTGTGTGTGCGACCTTTGACAATTTTCGGGGAGGTCCCTAAAACACACAAAAGATTGAACAGCTGCGCCAGTGAACCTCAACCGCCGTGGAAAAATCGGGGTAGCACTCACCCCCGGGGATCCCACGACAAGTCATTCAGCACCAAACAGGATCTGTTCATTTTGATCCCTTCAACGAAATGTGTTGTCAATTTTTTCACATTGGGCACGGCACACGCACCGCCCAATCCGGCAACAATGAGGGATAGGGGGCACTGGTTGGTGTGGTCGGTGATGCAGAATGTTTCTTGGATGCAGGTCAGTACCAGTGCTGCAACTACCTATTAGAACCCTCTGCTGTAGATGTATGACTTACGGGGGATCGTTCCAACCGCATCCTGGCGAGACCCCGGCCATTTAGTTATCCTTTAGACAGGTTAGAATAAGGGTGCCTTTTTTCCTGTAGTCTATCTTAGTAGGGCAACCCTCCCAACCAACAAAAGGGTGAGAAACGGCACCTAGCTGGGGGACCTAGCCTTTGTGTTTTGGTATCATGTCGGGGCCAAACGCAGGCCATCAAAACCCTCCACAAAACTGCTTTCCTCAGTTGTTCAGTGACCCTGGAAAAAAACATGGGAACCCTTTTTTAAAAATGAAGACCCTTTTTAGTGGGGCAGCCACCAAAAACAGGGATACTTACATTATACACCTCAACATTGCCTTGTAAATGGTGGTTTCCCTTTACGTCATGTTTCAAATGGTTGCAAACTGTATCTTTTAAGGAGCCCTGAAAAAAAGGGACAACCTAATTGGTGCCACTGAACAACGACGCCAACCCGCTCGATCCCTCCAGCTCCTCCATGACAACGACTTTCGTCAGAACTATGGGCCCCCGTGAGCGAACGGCTGCGGTAAACCGCAGGCGGCGAAGCCGGGGACACTTCGCGCCCGGAGTCTCCCTAAGGACCCTTTAAAAATGGGTCCATGACCCCATGGTCATGACTCCAGGTTCCCTTGGTTGAACCTCATGAAACCGCCAAGCAAAATGTCCGTGTTTTCGAAGGGAGATCCCGTATTTTGCTTGTTCAAACGAAGAACGGTCCAAAGCTCTCCTTATTGACATGACTTGGGCTCCTGGGCTGGCTAAGCGTTAAGACTGGTTCTTCCTTTGTAGCTCTCCCACCCTATAAGCAGCATTCAATCCTCCAAGCGGATAGGACCTCCATTGCGGCCTTTTTGAGGGCCCAAGATGCTTCGGGCAGAACAGTTGGTTGGCCAAGCCCGTGCGTGATATTGGCTCATTGAGCAATCCAAACGTCAATCTAGTGATGTGAAGCATGTACCTTCACCGTAGCTTGTGGTTGTTGCACCAGTGCTTGGCATGGCTGGGGGAACTCTACAGGTGCTTCAACATCCAAACCAGACATCACGATGTGTTCATGATCACAGGAGCAACATGCTGGCTTTTTGTGGAATCCCTTGTAGTATCTCGGATCCAGGCTTACCCACAGCACCTCACACACACACAGCCAGAGACAACTCTTGGGCAGGGTCAATGCCCATGCTCTCACGTTCTGCGAAACAAACATACTAAGTCGTCCGTCATCGCTCTTGTTCAAAATCACAAACACCCAAAGAACTTCGCAGCGGGGTCCCCACATCAGCCGAAGACTTTGATGTGACCCTTAAAAACTGTTGCCATCACTCAAAATAATGGGGTCCTGGGCCCATTTTTAAAGGGTCATGGAGACTGCAGGTGAGAAGAACCTTGGGGTTGGTCAAGGTGAACGCCTTTGCCATTTGGGTTCGGACAAATATGCAAAACACTTGGTTTTCCCTTTGGACCTGCAAAACCAGGGTCCCTCTTGATTTTGATCTTGGCTCCAAATGGAAACTCGGCCCTAGGACCCTGCTTTTCCAGGGTCCTGGAAGATTAAGGAGATCCGCCCCCTCGTGCCCTGGGGGCAATGCGCAAACTGTTGGCACAGTTCACATGGGCACTAGTACAAGTTGGGAACATTTCGGCCGGGTCCGAACGATTGCCCATGAAAACACATGTCTGAAACCTCAAGCTCAGCCAAAGCCGCTTCCACCTGCCTGCACGGTCCAAGTTGCACTCCAGTGCCAGGGAGCATAGGTCTTCTGCGACGGCCTGAAGTGGCTCCAAAGCGACCATCTAAGACAGCAACCGTTGCTGTGCTTTTTGCTTTCTTTTTGTGTGTTATGTTTCCGGAAAGAACAACGCTAACAAACAGAGACACATATCAAAGCCTTAGCCTGTTGCTTTTGAAGGGGCCCTTCCTAGCTAAAGGCCTTGGATCTGGAAACTCCTGAGATTGACATGGTCCCCTACCACTCCTAAACTTAGAATTGGCCATATATTAAGTGTAGTCTAAGTCGGACCCAGACCCCCCCAGGCCCACAAATCAGTTTTCAGATGACTGCCGGCGCTGTTCGGGGGAGGGGGGGGGGGGGGTATAAAAGCAAACCCAACATGAACTGGGAATTTGTTCAAGGCTTTCTGAAGTGGGGAGGTTTGTCCTGAAATTGCCCCCCCAGTTTGCTGGTGAAGCTACCAGAACTTCCCATCCGAATCGGCACGCAACATCTGCTATGACAAAAAAAAACAGGGCTCCACGAAACACAATCTAGTTGACTGACTCATCTGTTGGGACAAGGATTTGGAACAACCTGTCCTTTTGGCGCTTTTCAAAAGCCCAGGAAATCTCATGAGTATACAGCAAATGCCAGTCACAAACCATCCGCAACAGACTACATACTTTGGGATCTCTTTTGTACCAAGATTCATTCAGCAACCAAACCGTTTGGTTTGGGTCAAAATCGGGGTCAAAATCGGGT
This sequence comes from Effrenium voratum, assembly GCA_963377175.1. Classification (NCBI taxonomy): domain Eukaryota; class Dinophyceae; order Suessiales; family Symbiodiniaceae; genus Effrenium; species Effrenium voratum. The sequence goes on from CAUJNA010003821.1 coordinate 269,817, forward strand.
CAGCATGGGCCAGGTGGGAAAACCCAAAGGCAGGCTATATACCACTCTGACTTTCTGGTTGGATGTCTGAATTTCTCTTCGCTGACCACCCTTCAAACTATTGCACGAACACGCCTCCAAACCTTTACGGTGGGAACGGCTTGCGGAGCCCCAAAGCACGGCTTGTTCTAAAGGGATGCAAGGGTACGACCAAGAAGCTTGGGGCCCCTAACATACCCACGTCTTAGTGAGTCCGCTGGCCATGGGTCTTGTTTGCCCTTTCGGCTTTTTATCTAGGTCCTCCAGTAGAGAGGTTAGAATGAGGGTACCGATTCATTTTGCAGCAGTCTATGTTACTAGGGGAACCCTCCCCCAAAAAAGGGGTGAGAAAGGGCACCTAGCTGGGGACCTAGTTCTTTCAAGCCTTTGTCAGCGTTCGGTATCTCCTGCCTTGGGCTCCTCTTCCTCCAGCCGTTCCAGGGCAGCCGTCAGGACGGCCTCCCAGCCGAAAAAAGCATCCAAAATACGAACCTTGTCCTCAGATCCCCTGCTAAAAAGTTTAACTTGTGGATTCAATGGGTTTCCCCAACCACACCCTAAAAGGCCAATAAACAACTCAGCAATCGGATGGCTAAGCGCCACGAAACGGTCTAAACGGTCTAGCCAAGCCACGTCAAACCACCAAGACTAATCTATATAGCTGTTTTCTTTGTTTCTGCCGGGAAAGGACAAAAGGCAGACCCGTACGTTCTGGAATTCAACGACGGGCGAAAAACTAGGGAACCAATCTTGAGAGGTGCGCCTGAGTTTGTTGCTGTAACACGACTCTAGAGTTTGGAGAGCCTGATTCGGATAGTCTCATCAGCACAGCAAAGGGACAAAGATCTCGCAACCATTTACTCAGCATCGTCATATCCAAACCTGCTACGGTTTGTCATTCTGACATGGTGGATCGGGCGTATCTTGACAATCAAACATCTCTCCAAACTCGATTGACAGTTTGAAGTTTGAAGAGCAACAACACTGCTGCGATTCAAGCATCGCTTGAACAACGAGCCCCGGCCAAAGATGCGAACATGTCAGTTCAAATTATATGCTCAGCAACAACATTGTATCTTCAAAACCTCCGGGAGTCGCCAGAACCCAGAAACTCTGCAGCTGCCCTGGACTGGTTCACGCCGCTAGCAATCAAGGCGAGGTCTGTCAATGACACCAGGGGAGAATTTGCTGGACAGCCGCAAAGGCTACTGTATCCTAGGTCCTCCATAGAAAGGTTCTAATAAGGGTACCATTTTGTCTGTAGTCTACTTTAGTAGCGGAACCCTCCCCAAAAAAAGTTGGTGAGAGGTCGGGCACCTGGCTGGGGGACCTAGCTACCGTATCTCAGCTGCAATGTTTGCCAGCTTCTGCCAGTTTGTGTTCAATTTGCCAATCTGCCTCCATAAAAATCAAAAACATGGGGTCATTACCCAAAATACTGGGGTCATGGACCCATTTTTTACAAGGTCATGGAGACTCCAGGTGGTTTCAACGGGCTTCCAAAAAGCAGCCAACTAGTCGGTTCAGCCTGCAACAGGTTCTAGTTAGACGGATCGCGTTTCGAGCAGGACATGGACCATTTCCCCATGAAGCCCAGCGAGCTAAATGATCAAAATGGAGGCATCCAGGTATCCATTCCCCAGGCAAAGGAAGTCGCGTAGAGTTACCAGCAGCGAGTCGTTACCCAAGTTTGCCATGGTTCGTCTGTTTGCGTGCCGAAAACGGGGGGGGAGTAGCAAGCCAGGGGCGGATTTTCGGATGTTACTTTGCCTTTTGCAAAGCGCCCCGTTCATGTTTGGATGCAATGTGGGTTTTGTCTATTCATTCTTAATCATGTTTGAGCATATGTTGCGCAGTAGATTTGTTTGATAGTCAACAAAAAATAACAAATTGTGTTGTTTGCTAACAAAGTCATAAATTAAAGACACTGTGTCTTGCGCGAAACGCTTTAACCAACAGCGTGTGCGCAATTGTTTCGGGTTGCCGCAGGTAATAGCAAACTGCAGAAGCTTGCGCAGGCAAAACAAAGCGGGCTCAAAGGGGTCTGCGAAATTTCAAGTCCCAACCAGCTTACAGCATCATTGAAGCATTTTGCCACATTTGGCCGGATTGTGACGAAGTTTGCCAAAGTTTATCAGAATGCCAGACCTGCAGCTGGCAGAGGGATCGCCTTGTGATCGCCTTCACTTCAGGCACACACACACACACGGTAGCCCCAAAGGCGGAATTTTTGTGAACCACCTACCCTGCCCCCTCGCAGTGGCATCCCAGCTGCGCCTCCACGGACGACTCCTTCCGGAACCGGGGGCAAAGGGCACACGAATTTGTGGCCAGTCTAGGAAGCGGTTTGGATGCAGCTTTTGCGGATTGACCACCAAATTCCAGCATTGGTACTGCATTGAATTTCATGATCTTGTGAAGGACAAAACAAATGCCTCCCACCCACCCAAGCACCTTCACCAAGTGCAAGACCCCCACCCCAAAGCCACCCCCCCAAAACAATAATCACAAGGTCGTCTCTGTCTTGCTGAGCATATTCAGGGCCAAACTGGGGGCTCAAATGAGGCAGTGCACCCACATCAGGGCTCAGCAATGAGCGACAGAAGCTGTGTGAGGCCTGCGGGCAAGCTGGATTACGCCGGTTCAGCTTGAGTAAGCCTAAAATGGCCGTAACTTTTGGGGGAGTGTTCCAACGCTTAGAAAGCACCCCCCCCAAAAAAGAGTTAAGGCCAGGTTAAGCTTAATTGTGCTCGGATTGCCCGGAATTGGTGTCAATTGATTGAATCTCCTCCTTCACCTGTAAGGTCTGACGCCCGTCCTTTCCAGCGCATGTCACAGTTGCCAGGACTGGGCAGGCTCAACAAAGCTTAATTTAGCTTAATTAAGTCAAATTAAGCAACATTCAAATTTGCTTACCTAGGCTTAATTCAGCGTAATTAATCTTAAACAGGCTTAATTAGGCTCAATTAGACTTAATTTGGTCCAACTACTTTTGCCAGCCCCAACATGATCTTAACTTCTTGCCCGGGGGGAGTGTTTGGGGGGGGGGGTTGCACTTGGTGAAACCTGGGAACTTGGACAGTCGAGGTCAGCAGGTGTCAGATTTTTTGGTGACCCCAACTTATGGACATTTGGGAAGGCCGCGCGTCATGCGTTTTTTTTTTCTCTGGTTTTCTCCTTTTTGTTTTCTGTTTCTGGATATGGATGGTGGTGAAAGTCGTGTGCTGCGTGTTTTTTTCTTGATGGTTCTAGACCTGGCGGGCCGGGCATTTCATGCCTCTCGCGCCCGGCCGAAGGCCTGGAGTTCTTTGGGCCGGTCCAAAAAAACTGGGCCCCATGGCCCAGAGACCAACTACGTTCACGCACAGGGGGCTGCCAATGAGAGGCCCTGGGCCTCTCTGATGTGATTGTTCCGGGATCCTCTTTGGTTCCGGCTATGTTGGGGGTTGCTAAAATTTCAAAAAGAAAGCCTTGGCCTTTGATTTCGCGCGTCGCCGACGCGGTGAATGACAACTTGAGAAGGAACTCGTCGCAGGTGGTCGGTCCCAAAACGAACTCGAGCCACAATATCATGGGCAAGTGAGCGCACTCTCAGGCTTGGGTAAAAAAATGTTGGCTTTGTCTTTTTCCGTGCAACCCCCCCCCCCCCAAAAAAAAAGAAAGAAAGAAAGAAAGAAAGAAGTAAATACATTGGTGGCATTTCTCTGTGTTTTTGAAAAGTGACGGAGCACGAGGACCCGCCAATGGCTGGCAAATGGTCTGTGGAATGACCTCCCAATGGCGGTTTTGGAATGTTATTTGCCAGCCATTGGGGGGTCCTGGCACTCCCCCTCCCCCCAAAAAAAGAAGAAGTAAACACCTTGGTGGCTGTTCTCCATGTTTTTTTTTTTGAAGACAGACACAAAAACCGAGCACTTGGTTTCATAGTTCTCCCCCGCCTGTTCTGATTTATGCCGATTTGTCTCCTGCCTCGTTGACCTCCGGGATCCTGAGACGCTCGCCACGGTCCTCTCGCCCGAGTCGAAAGTCGAAAGTCGAACGCTCCAGGGGTGGACCAAAGTGCGCTAGGTCCGCCAGATTAGAGAGGTTAGAATAAGTTGGCAACTTTTTTCTGTAGTCTATTTTAGTAGGGGAACCCTCCCAACCAAACAAATGGGGTAAAAAGGGCACTACTGGGGACCAAATTTAGGGAACCCAAAGGAACCGGGTTCCAAAAAAGGACAAAACACGTCGAAAAGATGGGCTGACTCAAATGGATCATGTTGACTGCGCTCTTTGAAAGAAGTTCTGAAGCGGGCTTGATTTGGACCATCCATTGGAAGTTTCTGATGGATTCGTTGTTACCCGGACAATTGGGCATGGCTTGGAACGAATTTCAGCGATCTTGGGACATGCCCCACTTTTGTATAAAGTAGCCCCTGGTGGTACGCACGACCAAAACGGTTCTTGACCATTGGCGACAGCACAGCAAGACAATTGGCTTTTTGGTGGTTGCTTTTAAGGAGGAATCCTCCCCCTCAAAGAAAGGAACCAGGGTGCCACTAAGTAATTGGAACACCACATCGGATAGACAAACACCGGCCATCTCAAACTGTCCAACCATCCGAAATTGCAGAATTGTCGCTATTCCATCCTACTCCCCGCCCCTTTTCGCTTCATTCACGGTAGGCCACGAAAGAAAACAGAACCCTACCTGCCCCGGTTTCGGCGCTTCTGTGTCTTTCTACTGGGACCTTCTCAAATCTTGAAGTTTGGATGTTTGCCTCTATCTCCCACTCTTTGATGCGCTAAAGCTTGTTTTGGACAAAACGAACTCGACCCCAAGCATTTCCATGGAGTGGAAGTTGCTTGGCGTTGTTTTGAGGCAAACCAACATGAAATCAACTGTAAAGGGGTTCTTCATGTATCCATGTTGCGATTTTACTGTTGTTTTCCATTGAACCGATCGCAACTTTTGCCCCCCACCCTATCCCAAGACTAGGTCCTCCAGTAGAGAGGTTAGAATAAGTTGGTACCAACTTTTTTCTGTAGTCTATTTTAGTAGGGGAACCCCCCCAACCAAAAAAGGCGTGAGAAAGGGCACCTAGCGACCTAGATTATAAAAAGGACACTGGTATCATGGGTCAGCCCTTGGCTTCCCAGCCCTGCGGGGCTTCGAAAGACCTTTGGGGGTTGGGCACAATTGAAGGCTGTAAGATCAAGCCTGGAAAATTGTTGGGGGGAGAGGATACAGAATTGAAGTCTTTGGGGCGGTGGGTCCTCACGCACCTTGCGCTCTTCGAAGCTCAAGAGCTGCGAGTCCCAGGGCAGCTGCAGCCAACTGCCTAGCGCACTTGGAGCGCGCCCGGTGGGAAACGCCTTGGTCCGTGTAGGCTGAATGCAGTTGCCCCGTGAACCCCTGGTTGGAACCCCTAGCTTATATTTGTAGAATTCACCGTTTGTTATCTGATGGGAAATAAGCACTTGAAAGGGTGCTGAACTGGTTTCATATATGGACCTCTACAATGAGCCTTTGACCTGGGAAATGGTTGCAAGACTATGTCCACGCTTCTAAAAAGAACATAGAGATATTGCACCAAGGTGATGAGTTGAAGAGTTTGACCTCTACTGAGTTTAACCAATGCCTGCTTCATCATGGGTGAGTTTGTGTCAACAGGAATAAACACGTACCACTGGTACGTGCAACAAATGATTTCCAGGAGGCACATGCTTTTGCCCCTGAGGCAAACAACTTGAACTGACCTGCAACGAGGCACACGGGACTCAGAGAAAACGGCCGGGGCAGCACAAGATATTGGTGTGCCAAAACTGGGGTTGCTCCTTTGGTCAAGGCTCTGCGTGCATGACTTGTCTCCAGAAGCGTGGAGCGGATCTCCTTCGCGCACTCCAGGAGAGTCTTGGATAGGGATTCCTCATGGGCGTTGGCCTTTTGCTGATTGGACCTTAGCCTTGGCCAGAAGTCAGGGTTTTCGAACGCACAGCTGCCTGCTGCTGAGCAAATTGTGACTTGGAAAGGACCTGTCTGACGTCCCACCACGCGGCAAAAGTGAGTGGCATCGCCCACACAATGCCAGCCGAGGGCACCTGCTACACGCTGACCGCGCAACATTTTCCGTGAGAGCCCAAGGCAATGTGGGTGGTCCTGCAATCAAAATCACCCTCGCCATTCACACTCGGAAATGTTCACAGTGATGTCTGCGCGTGACAAAAGCTTTTAATCGCAACCTTTAGGTGTGCGTTTTGGGGATACGTGATTATTTCCCTGTTGTTTGGAGCTGGCAACCCTTGGGGTTATTTCATTGGAAAATCAAATGGAAACCCACCGTTTTGGGGCCCTCAAACAATATCTATATATATATATATGGGTATATATGTATACATATACATAGAGAGAGAGAGAGATGAGCAACGCCTTTTTTTATCATGTTGGTGCTCTTCTTATGAATCAGCATGAGTCATTGGGATGCTGAGAACCCCCCAGCTCGATTGTACTTTGCACGGAGATGACAGTAGTGACTGTTGCTGATGCCAGGCACATTAGAGTTAACCTTAGGTGTCATGGATCCGAATGATTCAAGAAGAGATAAGCGGCCAAGGATCTACCAGCGAGCAGCCGAGCGACGAAATCGCTAAGGAGCGTTTGCTTCCATGACGAGCAGTCACCACGACTTGAATTTTGGATCGACCCTAGGCAATTGCTACTTCAATTTGGTTCAGACCCCTGGAGAAAAAAAAAACATATTTCCAGTAATGATAAATTCCTTTTCAAACCAACAAGGGAAAATAAGCAATATTCATTTCAGCAAATGGAAGGCTACAGCCCTTCGCCTATTGGCATCTCCCAAGCCAGGAGACCTCTTGTTTGTTGCTTAGAGAAACATGCCACCCGCCCAACGCATGTCTTGTCCTCCCCGTCTTCACAGCCGTGTCGCCCCCCCCCCAGCGAAACTATGCTTTGTCCTTTACGCGAAAGCGGAGAAACAAAAGGATCCACTAGCAACTGTCCAATTGCCCTTGCCGTTTGGACATCTTGAGTCTCAAACACCCGTTTTCCCACATTCTGAGAAGCCAATTCCATGGACGGTTTCCCTTTGTCGTTGGTTTTCCTTGAACATACCCCCCACCCCTCCCCGGCAGAGGAGAAAACAAAAGAAAGGCTTGTTTGGTTTTGAGGCACCTCACAACTCGAGTTGTCAGTCCATCAACTCCATAGGAGCCACACTTTTTCACGCGCGGCTCAGCCCATGCCTCGATTCTCAATCTCCACAAAGGCCTGCGAGGCTGGGGCTTCCTTTGTGTCCCTGTTGTGTCCGTTGATACCGCCTGGCCACTTGCCACTGGCAGTCCGCAAAAATGGCTGTGCAGGGCTCACAAGGACAACTGTGTGAAGCCGCAAAAAAAGGGGAAAGCAAAAACGACAAAGGCCAACACCGCGCGATGTTCGTCTGCGAATATTGCAAATAATGGGGGGGCTCTAACAGAACCTCATGTCAAACAGGCTCTGTTGAGTCACTGGTCAACCACCCTGCGCAGGTCGGCGCACTTGCCTCAACGATTTGAGCTTGCTCATTAATTGAAAAGCGAGGAACCATACCTTCCCTCCAAATAACATGGAACCTGACAGGGGTTCTCTTTGAAAGGAAAATGGTCTTCCAGGACCCCAAATGTCAGGCAACAAAAAGCGTACCCTGTCTGAAAGCCCCTCTTTCCAACAATCGTGGAAGTGCTTCCCCAAAAATAGTGGTCATCCAAAAGCCTCCGGTCAGCTTCCATGATTGTCTAGGTCCTCCTCCAGTAGAGAGGTTAGAATAAGGGTACCCTTTTTTCTGCAGTCTATTTTAGTAGGGGAACCCCTAGTCCTAGTTGTTAGGGGGTGTTGAGTGATCCTTGACTTCAAAGGCCCGTTTTTACGAAGTCAGTCCCTTGCTGGCCACGCGGTGCGCCCGGCATTCATTGGATCGACACGACATCTCAAGTAAGATTGAATCCTCGGTCTTCCAAGGACCCGCAAAACCAGGGTCCTTCTTGATTTCGATCTTGGCTCCAAATGGAAACTCGGCCCTAGGACCCTGCTTTTCCGGGGTCCTGGAAGATCAAGGAATGGGTTGACATCCCAAAGCATCATGCGGCGTCGCTCGTAAACCCATGCGAGCGAGCATCTCAGAAGTCAGAACCCGCGCCTTGCGAGCAGTGGGCACCTGGCGGCGGCCAAAAAACTCGCAAGCCTGCAAGGCCATATCATAGAGGTCGCTTGGTTCGACAGGCAGGGAATGAGTTGAAATGACCCCGGAAAATGATGCATCCTACGGTTTCCCAGAGAATGACCCCAAAACCGCGTCATAACATCTGGACTCGTTCAAGGTCATTCCCTACCTATCGCACCAGCAAGGTCACCAGCCAGGTCGCCGCTTTGGGTTTGTTTCAAAGGCACCCTTGGCACAAAAAGACTAGGGGCACCCAAAACGCACCCCAAAGCAGGCCGCATTTCCGGACTCCCTTCCTAATCATTGGGCATTCTCCAGGACCCCGTGGCTGGCAAACCCCAAAACAGCCACTGGGAGGTCATGCCACAGACCATTTGCCAAGCTTTGGGGGGTCCTGGCTAATACAACTATTTTGAATTTGTTTCTCAAAGCCCAAAGTAAGCCAACTGTAGACTATACCGAGCCCCGCTAGGTCCAACCCCAGTCGTATTAGGCCCTTCCTCCTGAAGCCAATGACTAAGCAACTTCAAACCACACAAAAAAACAAGTGAATTGATCCAACGTTTACACAAAAAGACTGCAAATGCATTCAATCACGGTCAGTTCTTTTGCATTAAAAAACCGGTCAGTTCTTTTAGTGAATGTCAACAATGACAATCGGGGACCAAACTCGACCGCGCCTTTGGCGAGGCGAATGCCAAGGTCCGCGCCCTCAAGCCAGGTCCCGCGAAGAAGCGGGGACGTGGTTCGATAGGCAGGGAACGAGTTGGAATGAGCCTTGGGTTTCCTTTGGTTTCCTTTGTGGTTTTTTGGTTTCCTAGCCTTTCCAGAAGCCCCCCATGGCTGGCAAATGGTCTGTGGAATGACCTATGCATGGCTATTTTGGGGTTATTTGCCAGCCATTGGGGGGTCCTGGTTGGTTTCCTTTGATTTCCTTTGGTTTCCTTCACGGCAGTCCCCAAAACCGGTTTATGTCCAACACCCGACTCGAACGGTCATTGCCTACCTATCGCACCAGCAAGTCTTTTTTGGGGAAGTTCTCAAAGAAAACAACGGAAGACTATATAACCGTTCCGGGCAGCCCCAGAAATGCCTAAGGTCCGGCCCAGATCCACTTTTACCCCCCAGAGTGGTTTTCCGCCTCGAATGAGTTGTCACATGTAGTCAGCACATACTACATGAACCATCATAAACTCGTAGTTGGCACATGTCTCTGGTTTTAGCAAACCCACACCGGGGCAACAGTCTGTCTTAAGAGAGTTGTGGGGAGCAACCGAGATGGCCAATTCGGAAGCAAAGGTCAGGAAGAACCCCGAGTAAGACCTATGAATTGACTGGCTAGAGCTCATCTTGTTTGGTCGTAACAGGAAGCTTGGTTCCAAACAGTTCGAAAGGTTCACACCTGTAGCCGGCAGAAATCCTCCAGGAAAAACAACAGTCGACCGGTGCGACTCGGGTCGCCACGACGCCGAAGGCAAGTCCTGGCAAGGCCCACCACAAAAAGCCAAACATGCAGCACACAACGGGGTGCCAAACCCAGGACCAACAGCTGCGATGTGTCGGTTTTGCTTCCGGGGCCCTCAGGTCCAAATTCCCAGAGGAAAACGGGCGTGAAAGCTGCTGATTCTTTGAAGGCTCGCAAGCACGCTGTTTCCAAATCCCTCAACGAGTGTTCCCCAAGTAAGCCGCATTACACTAGGGGCTGATTTTGGAAAAATCGGGAAAGGGAAAAAGTGGATAGAGTGGAGTTGGATGTGGAACGCTTCTAGGATTCTGGCACGAAAACAGCCAAACCCTTCAACGGAGAACCCAGAGCTGTCAAAACGATCCGCACTTTCAGGAATTGCAAACCATGCCTGCTACCCAAGCATGCCTACACATGTACATACGCATATTCATGATGAATGCAACTTGTGGTTTGAACGATTCTCACCAATCCAGTGCCGCTTGTGGGATGTGCAAGCGGAACACTTCCAACTTTCCTTTGAAAATCGTGGGATCTGGACGGACTGGCCCCCTACAGGATGAAAGACTGGCTTTGAACAATTTAGCAAACCAGCGCCCGCCCATTGATGCTTGGGAACATGCCCTTGGTAAATTGCCAGTGCAGATCTGCAATAGAATACTGACCCTGGGCCACTATCCCCATTTCTCGGTCCTCCCAAGTTCATCGGACCTTTTGATGAGCACAAAAACAAAAACACCAGGACCCCCCAATGGCTGGCAAACAACCCCAAAACAGCCATTGGGAGGTCATTCCACAGACCATTTGCCAGCCATTGGGGCGTCCTGGGAGAGACGAAGGGTGGTCCCCAAGCAACGCCATGTGAATCGATTTGCGCATGCCGCTTGCTGCGTCTGGAACCGCCTCACACCGCCGCGCCGCCAGCGGACTCGCGAAACTTGCCGGGCTCGGGGTGGCGGTGGAGGGGGTCCGCTTGGGCGAGGCCCTCGGGGCCGGCACAAGCTCAGGCATTTGGCTCTGGCCTGGTGGGTGGCTCAGGGTAGCCCTTTTTGGGTGAGTTTTCAGGGGGCCAAAAGGAAAACCACATTGTTTTTTTGGGGGGCCACCAACAAACACCGGTTTTCTTCGGGGCCATTGAGGAGTGGGGAGGAGTAGTGTACAAATGGGGTGCCAGCCTTAACCAAACGATGTGCTGAACGCTCCGGGACCATTTGAGAGAAAAACCCAGACACATGCCTGGAGTTGAGCCCTGCCAAGCGATATAACACCCTGATGGATGTATCATGTGTTGGTGTTACGTGTGTCAGGAAGCACGCACGTCCTCATTCATCACCAACAAATGCAGCATGTGAAGCATATCCCAGCCCGAGCGCAGTCACAATCTATGCTCCCTGAAAGTCTACAGGTGGGTGCTGGGCATATTTACTCTTGGTACCACTTTATATGCGCTCCTAGGCTTGTCTTGATCTTTTCCAGGGTTTAATTAAAGTCCGTAGAATCCTCCAGATTTTATGCATGCTAGGAATTGGAAACTGCCCATGTCCACGTGCGGCTCATGGCGGTCATCTGCTACGTTGTAGAGCCACGCGTGAAGCACATGGTTCATGCTTGCACATTGCATGTCGCTGTTCATGTGTTGCAGCAACTCCTCGTGGTGGAGGTTTTGCAAGTTGGTGTCCGATTTTCAAAATCAGCCTCACAAGCGCTTCTTGTGAATAAACACGTGTAGTGCAAGTAGCATTGTGATGCACCTGCCGTGTGGCATGCAACATCCCCTCCTATCAACGCTCGAGGTCCCTCACTCGCCGGCCATCCGCCAAGCTCTGGGCCATATCTTCCGTGGGCTCGGCGTGCCCATGGGCCGAGCATCTGGCACAGCACGACTGGGGGTCGTTATTTTGGCGATTTTTAGGGTTTTTCAAAGTCAGCAAACAGGAGCGCTTCCCTTTAACCTACCACGAGGGCCTATATATTATTATGCAAGTGGCGTCCGAGAGTATGTAAGGGTTTTTTTGGCGTGCTTTGCTTCGAGCCATGCCTATGTACATGTGTACACTGTGTGTGCCTGGCGTTTTGTTTCGATCCTTCCCAAAATCGGGGAGGTTTGTACCCATATCTCCTGGCGCTTAACACGGAGCCCTCAAAACTCGAGCTGCATGCCCCTGCCCAAACCCTTGCGCATCGCATGTACGATGGGCGGTCCCCTGGGTTTTCGTGGGAAATCTGGTCTGTCCCCAACATCCTCGCCAAACAACGCTGAACTACCAACAAGTGTCCATGTTCTTCACTCGTGCAAGCAAGGTGCAAGCTGGCCATTCACCCCGGAAAAAAAATGCGATGTTGAACAGGAAGACAAGACGTCTTGAACATTGGCATTATGACCCGCTGAAAAATGTGTGCGAAAGCACGCCTTGAAAGCACCTCTGAGCCCCAAGCCTCTTTTGGCCAGTAGCGCTTCCAGGATAGGCAACTCTCCTGCAGACGCCAAGCAGATTGGGCTGACGGCTTGCTCTGTCAGGTTCCAGAAGCACAGGCGCACAAGCCAGCGCTCGCAGAACAAAGGGAACCAAATCAAACAGCCAAATAAGCCAAAGGTCAAACTCATGGACTCATAGGTCTAAGCCACGGTCTCTTCCATGTCAGGGAGGGGTTGGGCCAATCAGCCCAAGCTATTCCCAAATGCCGGCAAGGACGCAAGTTTTATTGATTTTTCAAATCAAGCACGGTTGGCGCACGATACTAGAGCAGACGTAGCTATTCCACGCAGTTTGGCTCTCTTTGGCAGGAAGCAAGGTGTGTGCTCAATCTCTGGAGCGCTTCGGATGTGCAGGGGGTCTCATGTGGCCCTCCGACTTGAACCATCCACAGAGCTGGGCGCAGGGCCACTTACGAAAGTACCGCCGTATGGCAACGAAAGGATGCCAAGGCCCATTGTGCTCCAAGCCATGAGTTTTGACGTTTCGTGCTGCAGGTAGGACGAGTCTGATACACAGTGTGGGTTGGTTTGTCAGCCACAGAATCCAGAGTCAAAGCTTGAGCAATCTTTAGCAACCCAGCTTCCTGTTTAACAACCCAGCGTGCGTTTTTGATCAAAGACCCCCTTCATGCGTAGGTCTATCTCAGTGAATGTCAAACCCGTACCAGTTTCTCAAACCAGGCCCAGCCACGGCTCCGCTACCATTTTGAGGGTCCAAGGTTGGGGTAAGACGCCCGGAAGATGATCTCACGATTTCCTGGAACTTTTCCGGAAACGTGGATGTGGACTGTGTCTATATAGAACCGAGTCGCAGCCAGTATCTGGCAAGTGCAAGAGGGTGGGCAGGGTCAAGCAAGTGAGGTGGCTTGCTAGCCAACCAACTCGGGTTGGTGGGTCGGTCAGTCGGTTGCCGGATCGTTGGTTCTTTGGGATGGGTGGTCTTGGGCTTTTTGGGGCAGATAGAGCGGCAGCATTACCGGCATAACATCATTTCTCGGTTGCTTTCTGCTCCCCTGCTAACAGCTTAACTTTTAGTGTGTCAATGGAAAACCCATTTGTTGGCAAAAAGTTAAAGTCTTAACATTCAAGCAAAATGCACCAAAGATTTAGACCCAGTTTGGCACTGATCTGAAGTTGCTCTGTTTTCTGTTTTCGCGAGGCAAGAACGGTAGCAGATGTACGAAAACCAGCCTGGAGCCAGGCAATTGTAGAGTTCTATCTGAATGGGTCTCCGTGCCGCAACCCCCCAACCCAGACTCACAAGGGTGTGTTTTCCAGGCCAAGCCCCTGTTTATCAACATGTGGCAGTGGGTCAAAAATAGGGTCACCCCAAAATGGAGCCCTGGTAATTAGAAACATGGACTTAAACCTGCGGTCCCCTGGTGGCTTAATTTTGACCCATACCCGTTATGAAATAGCAACACCGCACATTTACCTCGACAGCTTGTCTATGTATCTCACTCCTTGCGCGGACTGGCAAATACACTTAGCGCTTTTGTTAACGCTTTAAGATTCTGCCCAAAGAAGAATGTCTAAAAAGTAAACCAGCGCAAGATGTGGCAGTGTTGGACAGAGCGCCAAGTTCTGCATCTGCCGCTGGGAGAAAATGCATTCTATGATACTGAAGCGAGATTCCCAACCTCCATGAATGCTGTGCCATCCAAATGGATGCACTTCCCACAACTATGAAGAGAAGGGTCCTGGTTGGTTCTGACAATGGCATTCACTCCTTCCCTGATGAGCGCAAGGAGTAGCGTCAGGTCGTCACCCGAAGGGAAATCTTTGAAACATGCACTCACACGGGTTTCACATGGTGTGACCGAACAATCTTATCAGTCCGAACAATCATCAGTCCATACCACGAAACGATCTGATCCTCAAACTGCACGAGCTTTGACGCATCGCCTGGTCTGCAACCAGAGGTCACTTGAGGTGAACTCAGAATCGGGGGTTTATCCAACACCATGTTTCACTCACTTCGGCGCCGTCGCCATCACTCATCCAGCTTTTGCTTGTGTACACCAACCACTTGGCAAATACAATACATAACACCTGACGCATAGATCCGTAGGTTTTGCGCACAAGGGATCCTTGTACTCCCACATTGTTGGATGTTTATTATGTTCATTACTGACACAAACTCAGACTTGGATCGACGCGCATTATATTTGACCTACTGGATGCAGGATTCCGGCCAAAGACCCTTCATCACGAGCCAGCGTAGCCCAACTGGTGCGCTTGCTAGTATTCCCTTGTAAACTGTAAGTTTCAATAACCTACATGACAGGAGAACGCTCTCCCCATGTGCCAGTGTTGGCAAAAACTCCTTTGGGGCTATGGATTTCTAAATTCCTCCAAGGCTCCGTTGACAGGGTGTTCTTCAAAAGTGGCAAATTTCCCTGGTGTGAGGTCCAAGCAAGTTCCTTTTCAAGGGATAGGCAATTCCAAGAACAAATCGGTGCTTCGACCCAACAAAAATTGCGCGCTCAAGCCCCCCCGCGGGCACCGCGCCTTCATGTGGCCGGTGCCTCGCCAGTAGTGAGGACCCCGGATTTTTGAAGGGACTTGTTCCCGAAAGCCGTGGCTCTCTGGATTTCCCCTCAAAAAACCCGCAGAACAAGGGGTACCAAATATAACCAAACCAGCCAAAGAGCGGAAATCAGTCGAATCACCCAGCCCGCAACCACTGGACAGTTGGACAGTTGGACAGTTGGGACTTTGGACATGGGTAAACAGTTCCCCAAAAAAGACACATACAGATTCATCATTGGCCCTGGGCCCGCAGGCGCAAGCATCTAGCGAACCGTGGCAGAAAAAGAAGAAGAAACAAAACGTGACATACCCAAATTTGGGCTGTGGGTCAAACATAGGGTCACCCCAAACTGGAACCCTGGTTAATGGAAACAAAGACTACAACCGCGTAACCCTAGCTCTCTAATTTTGAGCCACGCCCAAATCAAGATTAACAGTGAACGATACGAATTCAAGCCAAAGGGCTGGAGTGCTTGGAAACCAACTCTGTCCAGCCAAGAACTTCCATACAACACCCGCTCTGTTCATCCTTCATCCTTGGCCCACGTCTAGGGCAAACCAAAACACTTTTGACTTGCTTTACATGTTCAGTCTACCCTAAAGTATTCCCCTCCCACCAATTCACATGGAACCTGACGTTTGGGGGGGTCCTGGTTGCACCAGTTTCCTTTTAAAGGACACTTTCCCGAACCTCAGGTTCCATGTGAAAAGGGTGGGAGAGGGTGAACTTGCTAGCGCTCAGCAGGGAATGAGAAATGGAATGACCATCTATACACCATCCAACTGGTGGTTTCCTTCGAGGGGACCAATGCCTGGGTTCATTCAATATGACTCAACCACCCTGAATTCTCCTTCTGACCCTTAAAAAAAGAATGGGTCCATGACCCCATTAGTTTGGGTAAGGACCAACCCTTGTTGGGTCAGAAGGAGACTCCAGGCACATTCCCCACCTATCCTACGCGCATCGGATCAGCATGTGCCTCTCGAGATCAGCCACGGCCTGGCGCGCCAAGTCCTGTCGAGAGAAAAAAAAGCACTCCAGCGACCCCTGAGACCTGACCCCCCTCCAAAAAAAAAACATAGGGTGTCTCATTTTGAGGGACCCCCCCTCAAAAATATATATCTATGTATATATATATATGTGGTTGGTTGCCCGTTGGTGTCCCGTTAAAACCCACAAACAAAGGGGTGCCAACTCAACTCACCCAAATGCCAACCAAAACAGGGCCAGACGGATACGAGCCCCTGCAAAACTTGAGCCTTTGGAAGGGGGTTGCTGGTGCTCAGTAGGGAATGACCCAGGAGGGTGGGAATGAACCTAGGGATTCCCCTTAAAGGACCCCCCCCCCCTCGCGCAAAAGGTGAAGGCCGTCATTGGGTGAGGAACGCTTTGCGGATTAAGTCTGGCTTTGTCTGAATTCGTGGCAATGGTTGTGAACTGAATGCAAAGATTGGCCTTCCCGAATGAATAAAAGAAAACTGGTGTCTCTTCAAAATGCAAAGACACTGTGGATTTCGGAGTCGAATGAACCTCCCCTCAATTGCAACACCGTGGCAATTTCGGAGAGTGTGCCTCTCCGGAAATTCATTCCCTGTCAAAACTGAGGGAAGGGCAACAGGTTGTGACTGCTGCGGGGGTTGGGAGAGGGCTGGCCTTTTGTGGGAGCGAAAACCTCAACTCGGAGAACAGGTAACCCAAAGCTCATGCAAAGTTGACTGGATTCCCAGACAGCCCATGTAGGATGTATATATATATATATATATATCCAACATTTCCCCTCCACATGGGTCATACGTTGGTGTATATATATATATATATATATTGCCCACATGGATTATCTGGCGTTGCGGAAGAAAGGCTGGCTGGTAAAGGGCCCAATAGACCCATGGCTCGCCCGTGAAGCCCCATCCATTAGGAGCCGAACCCTATTACGGGCCAGTATTGAAATGAAGGCATGGCCCATTAGCCACATGGGGCATCCGCTCAGAGGTTCATGGTGTTTCCACATGCCACAAACATTCAGCCGAGTCGAGTGGTCAATGTCCGGCTCACATCCGGGAAATGAACATAAATAATAAACCCCGGGTTGAACAATCAAGAGCAATCCTTGTTTGTATTGCTCCTTCACAGACGTCAGCGTCCGCACCCCATGCTTGCGAGTCCGGATTTCCAACACACCTGCAGAAATCTTACAGAATGCAGGCACAGTTCCTGGGTCCAAGAATGCATCTGACTGGTTCATGCCGCCTCGCTTGAGGCACATCCCGCTCTGCAAGAATATGACACTTGCCTCATGCGTATGCATGCTTCACGTGCCAGGCTCAAACAATCGCAAGATTCGTGCACCGACCACTGAAAAACAAGCGTTGCGAGCGGTCCAAATGATGTCTTGCCTAAAGGTAATCGGACAGTTCATCGCTCTGTCTCTCCAAAGAGGCCTTGGACCCCACAAGTAATGGTTGCTGCATGGCAGGTCAAGTCCTTCATGTTCAACGAAAATATGGCTAACAAAAAACAACAGCTAGGATTGCGCAGGTGTTAGTTTTCGGATCCATTTGCCACCCAGAGGCTCCTGGGGCTTTCAATAGAAGACCCGACCCCTCCATCAGACACCCCGAAAAAGGTTTGGGGGTCTCAAACCCAGGTTGCTTGAAGGCGAATCAATCGAATTGGAGGTTTTGGGCAAGGTGCCATTTGGGTACATGTGGCTGTGGCTCCAAAAACCGGTACCAAAATGGAACCCTGGTAAGTGGAAACATGGACCAAAACCCGCGTAACCCCTCCTCTTTAATTTTGAGCCACAGCCATGTTCTTGAGCCCCAGCCATTTCGGCCTTCTCCTCGTTTCGATCACCGCTCTTGCTTCCCGAACGAACCGAGTGAGAGCTTCGTGGATTGGCCTTGCGATGTTCAGCTTTTTGCCTGGCCCTTTGCTCGCTTGGGAGTTGCTGAAAATCGCTTGGGACCCCTTGGCATCGTTGGCTTCCTTTTGGTTTCCCCTTAAAAAATACCAACCACAAGAGTCCACGATTTTTGGGGGTGAGTCAAGTATGGGTCAAAACTACACCACCAGGAATTGGGCCGCAGGTGCTAGTCCTTGCTTCCATTTAACCAAACCTATTTTAGGGTTACCCTAGTTGTGACCCATACCCAAATGGCGGGGTTCCTTGTTAGTTCCCTTGGAAAGCCGTTCAACTGGTATGGGAGGTTGCAACCAGAAAAAACAAAAAACAAAAAACACACACACAGCGCGGTGGTCGAGCGAGGAGACCGCCGCAAAAAGGCTGTGGCTCAATGACAGGTCCCAAATGGCACCGTGGTGACAACAGCAACAAAAATGGTATCCCTCTTGGCTAGGTCCTCCAGTAGAGAGGTTGGAAATAAGGGTACCTTTTTTCTGTACTCTATATTTGAGTAGGGGAACCCTCCCCCGAAAAAAGGGGTGAGAAAGGGCACTACTGGGTGACCTAGTTAGTGTTCCTTCAAAACCAAACAAAAGGGAGTAGCACCTCAAAACACGAGCCGCCCATCTGCAGCCAGCTTTTTCCAACCCGACCGATGTCGGTCGATCCGCGGCCTTGGGCAAGCGAAGGCCATTGGTCAGCAGCAGCTTCAGCGGCTGCGGCCACTTCGTCTTCGCCATTGCCACCAGAAGCTGAGCGCAGGCGGCTTTGCCCCGGGGCTCCTGATCGCTTCCAAGGGAAATCGGTTCAAAAGGGGCAAACACGGGTGTTGACATATAAAAGTTTCGATTCCGCGGGACCCTGAAAGGACCAACGCCATTTCTAAGTTCCTCTTTTGAGTTTGACACGTACCCAGTGTTTTCCAGGAGTTTCTCCACGTGCGTTTGTCATGCGGTTGCTCTATCCTTTAAACAAAGGGAGAGGGCATGAGAGGTGGCCAATTCCATTTGTCTGCTGTGGTCAGCTTGTTTGGCTTGCTTCAACCATTTTGTGGGTTCACTCATTTTAAGACGAAACATGCACACCAACCATGGAGCTTTTAAGAAAACCATATACTAGGTAGAGAGGATAGAATAAGGGCTCCAACTTTTTCCTGTAGTCTATTTGAGTAGGGGAACCCTCCCCCCAAAAAGGGTAAGAAAGGGCACCCAGCTGGGGGACCTAGCATATATATTTTGGAATGGCTTCTCTGACAGCTAAGGTGCCAAGAGCCCACCACTTGAAACCCTACCATTGCCAGTCATTTTGTCAGACAGGGCGCACACACCAGAACCCCGGCTCCCCTTGCAAACTCCATCAAAAGGCCCGAGTCGAGGCGATTTGCGAGATTTGAAGCCATGTTCAGTGCCTCCTTCAAGCTTTTAGAGGACCTGTGTTTAGAGACTCAGCCGTGCTTCATGAACTTTGGCCACAAAACACGCCACCGCTTGGTTGCGTTTCTCATTTCTTTGAGTCCTTCACGCGGTGCCGCAGAGCAACGCCGAGACGCTGCAGCAGGTGGTCCTGAAATGTCGCACTTTGGGTTCGCCTGATGGGTTGGTCAACTGGAAGGAGGGACCTGGAGTCTCCATGACCCTTCCAAGAAATGGGGTCAGTACGCAAAATAATGGGATCTGCGAGGAATGATTTCAGGGAAACCATTCCTCGCAGGGCCTAGGCAGAGGGGGCGGAGGGAGCCTCATAAGCCCAAGATCAGGCCCTATGAAGGGCTCTCAGGAATTTGAAGAAGCCTAGGCTATCGAACACATGGGCGGAGCGGACTGTTCCAGGAAAGAAGTTCCCTTCTATGCAGGAATTTGCTCCATCAAGGTTCCCTCTATTTGTAAAACATGTTGTGAGCCCCTTCGTAACAAGTCGAACTACCAAGACTCTAATGCCAAACCAGCCTTTTGATAGCTTTCGCTGGATCAACCCCATTGTTGGGTGCTTTGAAAGGAGCTCCAAAAGCAAACCAACCACCATTTTTTCTGTGCGCAAACAGACGCACGTAAATGCCCCAGTTTACTGCACCACAGGCTGATATGAGTTGTGAGCCCCAACAACAAAGTACTGTAGGACATGCCCTTCTGTATATAAGGGGTCTCAAAGTCCGTAATGAGGATAGGCGTATTGGCAATGGCCAATGGCCTATTGACATGTGCCACCCTGCCTGGGTTGGTGTTTTGAGCCTGCTCACAATCCTCTCCGAATCCGAGTTCCCCCGCTCAAGAAAAGCAACAAATCAAGCGATGCCACAAAGAGGATGTCTAGACATTTAGAGTGTGGGGGCTCAACTATGTAAGAGTCATTAATCATCACCTACTTGCTTGGATGAACCTTCTGTAAAAAACCCTCTCTTTACATGTGACTCTCAATTCAAGGGCAACCAAAACCACCTGCTCCCCAGACTCGTCAGCAGCTTTGTCTCCTTTTGCGTGCCCCCGCCTTGGTTCCAAGGTCTGCCATGTCTTTTCGAACCAAAACCGCCCTTTTCACCCGGGCTACAAACCGATGTTTCGCACCTTCCGTCCCACACGCCCACCCCCGACTCCCCGACTCTCCGACTCCCCGACTCCGCGCGTCTCGACTCAACGCCGACGCGTCGAGTCGGTCCCCGGGGGGCGGCATCTCGTGCGCCAGGCGCGCCAGGCACTGAAGCGCTGCGGCGCTCACCGCCGGGTGGTCGTCCTCCGCCTGAGGGAGGGATGCTGTGAGGGGGCGCTCGGGCCAAGCCTTTAAAGGGAAGCCTGGAAAAACCTGACAAATTTGGGTCCTCTTTAGGGGCTAAAGGTGCTGACAAATTGTGTGTTTTCCTTACTCGGGCTGCCAGGAGCTGTTTTTTTTGGAAGAAGACGCGGGCAGCTCATGGGGTTTGTGGGTGTGCGTCTTTTCCTGCGTTATAAATCCGTATGAAGTTGAAGGTTTTATTGGACCTGTCCAGGCTCCACCTCTTGGGGTTCTTTGCTTGCGAGACATGCAACCAGTCGCTTGGTTCGCTGTGAGAGGGTCTCACAAACCCGAAATTCCCCGACAACTTCCGCGCACATTTGGGGCGTTCAGGGAGCCCTATGCCCAGGTCTTCCGGCCAAAGCTGAGCTAAGCGAGGCAGACCTAAGCAGGCAGACCTCTAGGGGTTGATTCCCCGTGCATTGCAACCATCGTTCTTTCCCAAAACCGTCCGTTTTCCGTTTCCGGAGTTGTTTTTTTGTTTTTCGAAAGAAGGATCCCCTGGAAATGGGGGAAGGTACCCCTAGAAGACCTGGAAAAAGCCAGGGGAACACAAGGAGCTCACCGTGTCAGCCACCTGGGCTTCCAGGCTCAAGAAGTGTGAGGCCTTGAAAGCGCGAAAGGAAGGGCAAGAAGAATCTGCTTGAAGCCTTCAAAGCCTTGGAGTCAAAGAAAGCCAAAAGAATGAAGATCAAAAAGACAAAGTCCGCAGGGCTTAGATGAAGAGAATGAGTGAGAGGGCTTCTGTTGCTTGAACAGAAGCCATGGCAGCAGCAGATAGAGGAAGGCATGCAGCCGTTGTGTCCTGGCTATCCAGTCAGCTTTGCAAGGTGTGTAAATATAGCTGTCCAGCAGTTGCACTGGCTTCCAGCCAGCTTGTGAAAGGTGTGGTTGCAAATGCCTGTGTGCCTGTGGCTCAAGTGCAGTCAGTAGCTGGTCGTCTTTTGTTTCGGTGGCCGGAAGCCACATGAATGGAAAAAGGGTTCTAGCAGAACTAACAGCATTGCAGAATGGGCCGAAACTGAAGCAGACTGCTTTTAGACGAGTTCGCAACATGTCTGCCGTAGTTCAGCAGTACGCTGACGCATGCTGTAGAATCTGGTGCTAGCCCAAGTGACGTGATTGGTTTACAAAGGCCTGGGGCGCATCGGCAAAGCCTGCCAACCACAGGGACCTTTGCGGGTTACGATAGTCCAACTCACCGAATTCCGAGATATTTGGACAGCTTTTGCTCTTTGCTTGATTGGATCATTGACCTGGTGTTAGGAGAACACAAGGAAACCAACTACCCCTAACCATTGTCCCCTTCACATCCTGGATCCGGACACCGGGGTCGCCCAAACATAGGTTCCTCTAACGATGATTCTGGGGGGCCATGTGATATGAATCTGCAGGAGAGTATTCTGAGTTCCACACTGGGGGGTCTGAATAAAGATTCTTTGGAACTTTTACCCCTTAAGGAAACCAACACATGTGTGCGATTTAGCCATTTATCGCCTCACCATTGCCCAGCCCAAACGATCTGAACGATCCGATGTCGCCTGCAAAACCAGCTGCGACCAAAGCAGCGGCCCATGCACTCCGTCAGCATCCGGCCCTGCCGTTTCCCCGGTTTCTTCGTTTCCCCGCGCTTGCGGAGCGATAAGTGGCCAAAAAACGGATGACGTGATCCTTTGGACTTAGTGACTCGGCTTCTATGCTTGTGTAGGTAACCAAGGGCTTGCCACCCTTAAAACACATGTTAGGGTAACCTGTGGCTTGCCTGCGAACTGGCTATGGTTATGTTCCTCCTGAACCTCAGGCAGGCACAGCACCAGACATCAACAGACATCCTGAAGCCCCCTGAACTCTGAAATCCGAGTCGAATGTTCCTTAAAACTTCTATGTTGACAGGTACTTTCGGAATCTCACTGAAACAACTACCACCTTCAAAGCTTTGAAAGGTTCCAAGACAAATGAAGGGTGGGACCGAAACAGCTCAATCCGGACGGCTTAAACACAAGTACACTTTCTAGGCCACGGGCGAAAACTGGAAGGCCGAGCTTTGGGACGTTGGCGCATTTCGAAAAGAATCCTTGACAGGAAGATGGGAGAAGCACCAGGTTGATTCATCCCGGATGAAAAGAAAGAAAAGGAAGCTCGCTTTCAAGCGGCCCGGCCCGTGATGCATGAACCCGCATGAGGGAAATGTGGGAAACAGGATGGCCTCTGAGCAGCACTGAAGTTCTATTGGGTACCCAAGCTGCCACTGGAGGTCGCATGAAAGTTAGAAATTTGGCGAGAGGGCTTGCACACCAGGGACGTCCCTTTGTTCCAAAGCCAGTCAACATTGCTTTGCCCTCTCCGAAGGCGACAAGATCAAGAGGCAACAAGTTAGATTCCTCTAACACAGATGGTTTCCGGATGCAAGTCTTGGGCGCCATGCAATTTGGCGGTGGTGTCAAAAATAGGTACCCAAAATGGAATCCTGGGAAATGGAAACATGGACCAAAACCTGCGGTCCCCTGGTAGTTTAATTTTGACCCATACCCACTTGTTGAGAGCCCAAGGCATTTCTCTCCTTCCATCCGTCAAATCCTCAGCGCACTTGCTTACGTTCAACAAAAACATGCTCGATTTTGTTCCAACGGTTGAAGGGTGACGTATTGCAACGGCTGAAGGGTTTTCCAACGGTTTTCCAACGGTTTTCCAACGGTTGGCCCCGGATTAATAAACTCTTCCCAGTTGAGGGGTGTTCCCCTTCAGTGGTGCATCCCCCATGAGAAAAGGAGACACCCTACTCAAAATCAGGCAGTTGATTGATCCAGAGTTTATCCATCCAGAAATATCAATCGCCGCCGTCGGGTTATCAGGATCAACCAGGGTTTACAGAGGTCACTGGATATCCCAAATCAAAAACTGATCAGCTTACTGGTGGTTTCCCTGCGAACAATCGCGACGTTTGGAGGAGCCAAAAAGGGAAGTGACTTGGAAACTTTATGAAATGCGCCTTGTTTAAGCTTGGTCCCCCAAACATGGCTTCCGTTGCCCTTTGGGTTGCCCTGCAAAAAAAAGAGTTCGGGTACCAACTTAAACAAAGAAAGACGAGCCGCCCATATGGGGGTTGATCAAAAGGTCCTTGACATGGGATGACCATTGGGGCAAACCTCTAAAACTTTGTAGGGATTGGATCCGCAATGTCTTTTTGTAGGAACCGGACCCCGAAAATTGTGTTTTCTTTCCTCTTGGTGTCCCTTTTGACACCACCAAAGTCGCCGGTGCCCCCATCAATATCAACCCACTACAAACACTTCTGTGATACAACAAACAGGGCTTCCTTGCAAGACTAAACCCTCGTAATGTTGACCCAGGATTAATAAACCCGTCCCATTATTTGCCAGCCATTGGGGGGTCCTGGCCCATACCTCAACCAGGGGTTTAACAATACCTGGGTCGATCCCTGGAAAGAATGGGGAAGGTAGCACTAGAATACCTGGGTCTTCCACTTGGTCTCCTTCGGGGCACGTCCCTCGCGCGTCGACTCGTCTTCGGCGCTCGCCTCGGATCTGGTCGAGGCACTGCAGGCGCTGGCGCCAGGTCTTCGGCTCACAGCCGCTCAGCAGCTGCAGCGGGCAGGGCCTTCGAAGGAAACGCCAGCGGCCTCAACAGACACCCAACTTTGTGTGGTTGTGCACGTGATTGTTTCAGTTGTTTGTTCGCGCTTGTGTTATGTTTCTTCTGTTTCTTGTTGCTCATGTTGCTACACGACAGCATATGGGTCACAATCAACACTAAGGCGGCCGCAGCTATTTATGGCTGGGATCGTCCCTTACTAACCTTCACTTACCCGGGTTTTGATTGTGGCTCACATGATGTCAACAGTTGAATCAACCACCTTCGTGTGCGATTGCTGGCTAGCACCAGCCTTCGTGTGCTAAGTGGATTTGTTCACCATTCTGCAACACCAGCCGGTGTGTAAGTGTTTTTGATGAGAATAACAACTCGATGGGGTGTTAACAGATCATTATGTTCTTCATACAGACCCGAGAAGGAGGCATTCTAAGTGTGTGATGCTGAAGTGGATGTTGTAGGTGCACCTTGTTGGGGATTTGGATCCACCAGCCTGGTCTTTGCGGGGGCTCCGTGTTCAAATCTTTGGCGAAAGTCCCTAGCTTCAAGCCACCCCCAAATACAACCAATATATAAACCTGGGGTGTGAGCTATGGTCCCTGTGTAACAAAGTGGCATTTCCCCAGGACTGCATACCTTCGCAGGACATCACCCACTGAACGTGGCATTCCCCCACACGCGTGGCATTCCCGCATGTTCGGTTCGAGCTTGGCCCAATGTGTCGCGCCGTGTTTGCCTTTGCGCGTGACAGAGTCTGGACTTCGAGATGACAACCTCACAGTTCGACGACCTCAGATCGTTGGAACAGGGGCGTTCACTCTTTCATTGACAAGGGAGTGACCATCCATGAACGAACGGGAGATGAGAAGAAAAGGATTCGCTAGCCACATTCTCCTTTCGTATCATGTGTTCGCTCTTCCACATGATCCCTTTCCCAATCTCTTCGCGCTACAGCGGGTTAACGAGAGAAGCGAGTGGATGGACACTGTTCATCTCCAATCTCAGCCTTTCCTAGCTCCTAGAGTTCTATCATTTGGGGAATTAATCATTTTCCTTCTGTCATGGTGGGGATAGGCTGGTCACTTGGGGCAATCCTAGCAATGCTGTTTGCCCTCACTAGGACCAACACTTGCTTTTTCCAGCGATGCATACGAGGTCTTAGACAGGGACTGTGGGGCAGGTTCGCTGGAGGTTCCAGGAAGAGAAAGGAAAGGGGACGGAGGTCTCTGATGAGTTGTTGACTCACAGACTCCGCAGCCCAGAATGACCAAAGGGAGGGGCCGTTCAGTGAGCAAGCTAAACATGGAACTCTTGGCCTGTTCAAATCAATCCAACTTCGTCCAAGTTGCCACTGAACCACCATGCTGATAGCTTTTGCAGGACCAGCCTGCTGGGTTTCCCCATTTGAGTGCGTTGAAAGGAGCATCAAAAGCAAACGAACCACCTTTCTCTACACGAAAGTCAATGCATTTCAATGCCGCTTTTGATTTGAAGGGCCACACGCTATTGTAGGTCTAGGTCCTCCAGAGCGGTTAGAATAAGTTGGTACCCTTTTCTGTAGTCTATTTTAGTAGGGGAACCGAATCTCCCAACCAAAAAAGAAACGGGTGAGAGGTCGGGCACTGGGGGGCCTAGAGGTGTGAACCTAAACTGAAAACTGAAAGTAGTGCCCTGTCGGGGGTCTGAAATCCGTGCAGTTCGGGTATTTTCCAAAGCTGAAAAAACGCCCAGCCCCCTCGTTCTGCATTCCGGCATTCCTGATCAGATTCAGGGGAGTATCCATGGATGTCTACTCAAAAGCACCCAAGTCGTTGTGTTGCCGGATCAACCGAGCTGTTCCGCAGGGATTCGTCACCCTGCCTTTTGGGTCCTGGAGCGGGGCTCAGCGCCTCAGTCTCCTGAGCATGTCGTGGCGCAACTGTGTTGCAACATGTTCAAACAAATTGTTTCAGATACCGGAAAAAATAACAGCTCATCCGGGGGTTGGTCCCTTTTAAATTTTTAAACCATCCGAAGGTTCCTCATGTTGTGACAACCCAAGTAGGCTTCCCTTTTACTTTTACAGGGGGCCACGGCAACTGACCGGTTTCGCGAATCTTGCAACCAACTGTGTTGTTTGTGCAAAGACAAGCACATCCAGGAAAATCGCCCTCGGATGGTTGTGTAAAACTTAGCATGGGCGTCGAAGAAACGTCTATATATATACCCCCCCCCTCACCCCCCCGCGTAGATTCAAGGACATTCAAAGGAGAACCAGACTCTCCTGGGATCGGAAACGCTTTTATGGGGGTCCAGCCTTGACATGTCCATTATGTGCACTCAGCAAACACGATTCTCTCGCACTCAGAGAACATTCTGGACAAAACCAGGCCCCCCGAAGACCATCTGCAAAGAAATCCCTGATAAAATCCGTGAGTCAGTTGCAACCATACGATCCCTCGCTCACGGGGCCAACGGGTCTGTCCGTTGCTGAACATGATCTCCCACTAATTGCACATGATTTGTTGTTCTTGTAATCCAAGAGAAACTATGAGAACTGTAACAAAAACAACAAGGCCCCCTCCAAAATGGACGTTGACACCACTCCTACCATTGCTCTTCAAGGTACAGGTCTCCAAAAGCCAAGCCATCCAATGCAAAGGGTAAAAACATGTGACCTGTATGTGGGTGAATCATTCAGTTTCACACGAATGGAATACAGGCATCCCATGGTATCCCCATAAAAGGAAGGTTGATACGTGACATGTCCAGCCAAATCCCTTGGTAAAGTCACTGTCATGAATCCAGAAACGTGCAGTGCTTGGCTCTGCAATATCAGCTTAGGCTTTCGCCCTGACGACCGTTCTTAGATGGCCTCTTTGATCCGGATTGTCGCGGCACTAGGGAACTGTTCTCTGGGCTGTCCTCAGATCCCCTGCAAAAACAGTTAACTTTGGTGGGTTAAATGGAACCCCCCACTCAACACAACAAACCTAAAAACTGAAGGCGGACGGCTGGGAACCGCCAAGTTCTATGTAAATGCGTCCAAACCCATGAAACCTCAAGGGAAATCCCTAGCTCACCGTCCTCAAACGACCCCAAATCAGGCTCTAACTTGTTAAACAAGTCTCCAAACCCCATGAAAAATCGAAGAAGTAATCTAAATCTCAATTCAATCCCTAAAAGACTTACCTATGCGTCCAAAATGAAGAAACAAAACAATCCATTCATTCCAATCATTCTGAACACCATTCCGATCCAATCCACTCCAATCCTCACGTGTCGTTTTGAACCCTAGGCACCTCTACCAATCTTCCACTGCGAGACCGGATGGCTCCTCTAGTGGCAGCCTCACTGTCTTTTGGACCTGAGTGCTTCCGAGTGCTCGAAACGTGAACGCTCCCTGCATGTACTTGTACCTTCTAACGGTTCAATCAGTTGTACCTGGAGTCTCCTTCTGACCCTTAAAAAAAGGGTTGGTCATTACCCAAACAATAATGGAGTCATGGACCCATGTTTAAAGGGTCATGGAGACTCCAGGTATCTGTTTACGAAGGGGTGTGTTGTTGAATATAACAAGACCTCAAAAGGACGAGCCCAGAAAGTCTGTTTTGCAATAGGAGCTGCTAGGCATTTCGTGAAAGACTGCAGAACGTATGTCAAAGCCGCCATATAAAATAGTCAACGGCTGGCCACCCACACAAAGCGGCACACCTCATCAACCAAAAAAAACACCAAGTGCTGAGGCCCTCCGAGTGTGGAACAAATGGCCCGAGTCAACACCGTCAACTCGATGTGCGTGCTTCAGCCCCCGCTCTTACGACGAATCGCCTCAGCATGACAAGCAACAACAATGGAGTAATACCTGCGGTCTGGCTCTAAACAGTTTGAGCCATTGAAAAGACGCTTGCTGTTGCTGCACTTGCAGAAACACTTTTGTTCACGGAACATGGGTGAAACATCTGACAGGACGTTCCATGGTGAACTCTTGCTTTGGCAAATAACTCAATTATATCCTCCAGATTTGTTTCCGTTCAGAAGGCAGGCATGGGCACTTCCCTGCTAAATAGTTTGTGAAAAAGGAACCAGGCTATTGCAAACCTGCAAATTAGCATAGGACTCAACATGCTCATTTGCTTCAGTTCGCGAATAAAGGGCCGCGGCCGCGTTCCGCGTATGATTTGCGGCGCAACGTCTATTCGGTTCCTTCGTTCGGAAAAATGCATGCAGGGAAGGAACTTCTCCTTGAGGGGTAGGCTCCCCCGATACATTCCTAAGTGGAAATGATATAAGCTGGGAAATGCGCACATCCTTCTCTAACAGTTGTGTCCTTTCAATTTACAGTTGCCCATTCTACTGGCCTAAATCAGTCAAGCCCGTCGTTCTCCAATGACCCTTCTAAACAAAAGCGACCTGAAAGGGCCCATTTATTTTCAGGGTCCCCCCCACCAGCAATTCTTCTGGCTAAGAACCAAAAGCCCCCATTTTGTGCGGTCCGAGTCCGTAAAGACGACCCACCCATTCTTGCGCCCAATTTTTGCTGACCACAGGGCCACTTTGGCCATCTCGTGGAGGTCCTCTGCCTGCAGCACCCGCTGCTCCTCGCTTTTCTTGAGGAAACCAGGTGTCTAAAAGAAAAAGGGTGGGAACACCGGGAAGAACACCCAGCTTTTGATGGTGTTTTCTGAACAAACAAATGGGAGAGGAGAAAAACCAGGTCTCGAAAAGAGAACAAACAAAAAAACACCAGGACCCCCCCAAGGGCTGGCAAAAAAATATGTGAAATGACCTCCCAATTGCTCTTTTGGGGTTATTTGCCAGCCATCGGAGGATGCTGGCAGCTGACCTTTTGATGGTGTTTTCAGAACTGGACAGGCTTACCATCCGTCCTTTTGATTCAGCACCATACAGAAACGGGCTTCCCTGTACTCTTGCGAGAAACAGAGTGAATTGTAGCCCCGAGTGAATTGTGCCCCTAGACAAGTGACTTCACTCACAATCCCCGGGCTTGAGTGAATGCATGGACCCATGTATAAACCCCTCCCGTGCACTGGGCCCAAACGAGTCATGGCCGCTTTGGGGTGCCGTGAGGACATCAAAAAAAAATCTCACGTACAGCAAATGTCAGTTTGATTCTGAGTCACACTTCGTGAATCACACAATGTAAAGTCATGTCAAACGCACTCCCACTTGTGGGATTGTCTTGAACAATCAGTTCCCTCTAGTGATAAGTGTGCCCCCCCCACTTCCCCCCAGAGAAAAGAAGAAGAAACCTCGCGACGTCGCGCTCCCTGGGCTGCTCTGCGCAAAATTTGTCTCCGTCCATCCCCCCAGTCGTGTCCTGACAGGCGGCGAGGAGCCGTGCGGCGCCAGGGCCGACCAGGTGCTGGAAGAACTGGCGCATAGTGCAGTGGCCAAACTCGGTAACAAAACCATCCTCTTCTGGCACCATTTGAGAAGTTAAATAAAAAACAAGAAGTAAATACTTGGTGGCTTTTTCTGAGTTTTTCAAAGAGCACCAGGACCCCCGGTTTTTTCTTCAAACCCTCGGCCCCAATGGCTGGCAAATGGTCCGTGGAATGACCTCCCAACTTCGGGTTTTTTGCCAGCCATTGGGGGGCCCTGGCTCTTAAGGCACCATTTCAGAAGTTACAATCAAATCAATCAAACAAATCAAACCAGGCAAGACCTGATATCAAAGTAGTCCAATCAGAAGCAACGGCGCCAAATCAACAGGGCGACTGCAGGTAGCAAGTACCCAACTTATGATCGTGAATTGGGGCCAACAGACTTAGGACTGGGGGCCCACATTCGCTTGCGACCCTCTCGCCTCGTGGTCTCGCGAAGTAGCCCCACGTAGCCTTTCGCGGTGTCGCCGAGCGAAGCTTCAATCTAAGGGTGCCGTGAGGTTTAACAGCCGGAAGAAACCAAATTGCAAATCATCCGTGGGAGTCAAGGCCGGCTTGGAAAATCATATGACGGCTGTCTGAAATTCCTTGTTCCGGAAACCGCCATCTTCGCGCGAAAAAAAAAATCGCGGTCCCCATCGCGGAACTTTCGCGGGGCTGTTTGTAGAACATTCATCACCAAAGTGGTAGACAAAGTACACTTTCGCAGCCCCAGCTCGAAAGTCGCGACCTTTCAGTTCCAAAGTAGCACGCAAAGCGCGCTTCCGCAGCTCCAGCTCACAAGCCCTTAGCTACACACGAGAGGACCCGCTGGCCTCATGTCCGGAAACTGGCGGGGAGGTCCGTCGACTTTCGCGAAACTTTCGCGGATCTTACTCCAAACATTCGCGAAGATCCGGCTGGAAGTTGCACTCAACTTGACCCGAAAGCTTCAAAACTCCTGCAAGCTGGTGTCTGCTGGCTGGGGGTTGCTTTTGCAGTGGCGCATTCTGCGGCGACACTCAGGCTGCGCATTCCCCGACCAACTTTAGTCTGCAGGCATTCTGCGCGTGCACTGCCGGTAAACACACACGATTCATCACTCCAGCTTCCTGTTAGCAAGCCACCCTTACACAAAACTTTCGCGAATAAAAAAATAACATTCGCGACCCCCTTCGCGGAACTTTCGCGGAGGTCAACGCCAAGACCAAAAGGTCTTCCCTTTCATAGCTCAATACAAGGACCTTTCGGACGACTCTCATATGTGCAATCAGAATACAGTCCGGTTCTTCAGTCATTAAAGAACCAGACTGCATTCTAGACTTCTTGTTGAGCAAAGGTTTTGGTTGTGGGATGGCCACTTTGCAACCTGAAAGAGTGGTTGAAAAGGCCCCGAGTTCTGGGAATCCAGGTCCCAAGGTCCCTGGGTATCAGGAGTCAGAGGCACCAACAGTTCAGCGGGTCTTTGGCTTGCGCTGAGAAATGCGGGTTTCTGTTCCCCTTTTGGCTGCTCTCCAAAGAAAACCAATCATGTTGGACGACCATTCTGAGAATTTTGCAAGCAAGTAGTGGATCCTGGTGACAATTCATTGAGGCTGTGTTCTTACGGGGGGGCAAGAAAGTTTTCAAGTTTGACACCCTTCCAACTCAACCTGCATGATCAACCCGTCTGCGGGGATCATCCAAGCAAGCTGAAATGTCCGGCTTGACTTTGAATCGTGCTCTTGGGAAGATGATGATGATGATGGTGTCTGGTGTGGATATTCCTAGGCTCTGGCCAACGCGAATTGATTAGGGAGGTACTTGAAGCAGGACGTGCTTGGCCCGAGTGCGCGGCATAGGCTCAAATAGATACACGTGATATCCTATGACCATGACTTATTTTGTCGCAGCCTACCCTCCCTCCGATCATGAACGCTCGCAGGGTTTTTGGGGGAAGGTTCGGGGTCCACTCTCAGAATTCTTGGACAGAGGGAAACTCGTAGTTAGAATTTGCCGTTTTCCCCCTACGCATCATTGGACCAATGGGTCTGGATCTTCATTGGAGGCTTTGGACCAAAAAACCGCCTTTTTGAGGCAAAGGAAAAAACAAAAACATTAGAATTCCCTGCGCCTTATACAACTAGGTCCTCCAGTAGAGAGCTTAGAATAAGTTGGTACCAACTTTTTTCAGGATGTCTATTCTAGTAGGGGAAAACCCTCCCAACCAACAAAAAGGGGTGAGAGGTCGGGCACCTAGCTGGGGGGCCTAGACCAAAAAGTGGCGATCTTGGCTTTGGCGCCAAACAAAGGCCTTTCTGAGGCAAACAGGAAAACATCACAACTGCCTGGAGTCTCCATGACCCTTAAAAAATGGAGTCATGGACCCATTCTTAAATGGTCATGGAGACTCCAAGTACCTGCGCCTCAGATAAAAAAGTGGCCGCCGAGTTCGTTGACGCCCCGCCGACTTCGGCCGAGCAGCGCCGGCACCGCCAAGACGGCTGCGGCCAGCTCCGCAGCCTCCCGCGTTTCGCGAGCCCGACCCGGGCCCGCCCGCCCCGAAACTTTGCCATGGAAAGTGACATACCTGGAGTCTCCATGACCGGGGTCATTGCCCATGACTTCTGTGGACCCATTTTTCAAGGGTCATGGACGAAGAACAATCTGGATCCCCGAGTAGCCACTTTCTTCCAGCCACTGTACACACTAGTAGCCCATAATTTAAGGCAAAAGTAGCTGGAGAATACGGGCAACTGCTGTGATTCTTAGTGACTAACTCAGAAACCCATGAAGAACCCGTATAAAATACCATAAAATGCACGGATGGTTCTCCTTACTCTCTGAAATATGGCCTGGCAAGGTTGGATTTCCCAAACGGGTTCGACTTTTTGTACGGCCCTTCCCCCCCCAACCAAAAAAAAGAGAGAATATCCAGCAGCCTCCCAGGGTGGTCCATTTGTACCTGCAGTTGTGTGAGCCATTGAGGGTGCTGGATGGTGGTCCCCTTTTACCACCAAAAAGGGTTGGTAGACCTCACAAGACACTCTCACAAGACACCTCCATTTTCAACCACAGGCCTACAAGTCCTGGCACAGTCAGACAAGACCATGTTGATCAAAACTGGATTCAACTTCCAGTTTTTCTGCGCCAATCGGCTCCCTTAAGCCCAGGTATGTCCAAGCTCTCAACATAAAGCAACGCCATAGTTTGCTAGGTCCTCCAGAGAGGTTTGAATAAGCTGGTACCCACTTTTTTCTGTTGTCTATTTTGGTCGGGGAAGGCTTCCCCAGAAAGGGTACAAGGGGCACTGGGGGAACCCTACGGAGTCAACCATGGTCGACCTTGATCCCAGGTCGACAACACCATTGCCACCACGCCTCACTTTATGAGGACTGCGTAGTGAGGAACCTCGATACCAACACAACCCACCGGAACACCTAAATCCCGAACACCACCGAGAAAAAAAGCACCACCGATCACGACTGATTCAAAACAACACTGGTCAACCTCCTTCCCCTGTAAGAAAACAAAACAACGAAAAAAAACAAAAAAAATGCAGCCCACCCGAGGCCGGCCCCATTGAACCTCCGCCCCGCCCAGCTGTGGGACTCGCGACCTGCGGCAGGTTGCGCTCCGTGAGGTTCTCGAGGAGCCCCGGCAGCCACGCCAGGGGCGCCGCCTTCGCCGCCTCGCCTCCAACTCCGAGCGTCTCGCCGGGGGAGACTCGGAGAAGCGGAAAGGCCGAGCCGCTTTCTGCGTTTCAGGCCCCTGGAACAAATGAGAAGATATGTCCAGTAGTGAGAAATTCCCTTTAAAATCAAAGGGGAGAATAAAACATATAAGCAAATGGAAGCTTCTGGATGGAGGGGAAAAGGCAACCGATCTATCTCGAACAAATGTCGATGGATGCTCCGGGAAGAGTCGAGAGTCGAATCGTGCTGCAAGATGCCCGAGCGGAACAGAGATTTACGAGAGCACATGCAAAGCAAGAGACACGAGAGCACATGTCGAGCGCACATGCAAAGCAAGAAACACGAGAGCGTGCGCAAAAGGAAGGAGAGGCAACGCAGAGCAGCAAGATGCCGGAGAGAACACGCACAGCAACAAACACAAGATTACAATTCCCCGAGAGGACGCTCGCAGCAAATTGCACGAAAAAAACATGCGCGGCAAAACCGCACGAACGAATAGGCGGACCAATTTGTACGAGCAGACTTGAACGCGAAAGCTTGCGTGAAACATCTTGCGCGAAAAAAATATGAACACAACATTGAACTATAGTGGTCTTTTAAGGTGGCGCAGCGTGGACGAAACCAAAACTGACACCGTGTGCGTGGATCTGCGCGGTCGAGGTTCACAAACTCACAGCTGTGATCAAGGTTCAACAACTCGTGATATTTGCTGTCTTTCTGTCATGCGCACGACCCTCTGCGAAAATCAGCGTAGTCGAGGTTCAAAACCTGGGGGGCTTGCTACTTTTTGACACTCCCGCGTGACTCTCTGCATGGATCGAGGTTTAGCAACTTGTGGCGTTTGCTGCTTATGCAGCGCCCGCAACCCTCTGCGTTGTTGGCGTGGTCGACGCAAAAACCATCGCGTATCTCCTTTGGGATTTGCGCACCCTCTGCGTGCACTTGCAACCAATGCTCACGCTGAGCAAAGTATCGGCCAAGTTTGTTTTCAAGGTCGAACCAAAGAGCATGCAAGTACTGGCTGGTTTGAGCCGCTCGGAGCAACGTGTTCTAGCTCAACCCTGGCTGCCTTCGATTGTGGGACTTAGACCGTAATGTTCAAACAGGTCAAACTCTCACATCTCAACATATGGCTTCCACTTCTAAGATCGGACGGGCTGGGCATTTGCAAGGGCTTGGCACCAAATAGGACAGCGACCGGCTTACACGGTTTGCGTGTTTTTGGTTTCCCTTTACAGCCCCCGAAGGGGGAACCCAACCAACCAGATGGAGGACGGCTGCGCTGTGATTTCTGGCAACTCAACCTCTCTCTTTCTCAAAGCACGAGCCGGGATGGCATGATCCGAGTGTTTGCTGCTTCAGGCGTAAGCGTCAGCGCTGGAATGTCACCCCACCCCCTCAAGTGCCCGGCACCCTCTGAAGCGGCGCGGCGGGGTTCAAACACAAATTGAGTAGCAGGCAAACTTTTGACGAACTTCCAAGCCTAAGCGCATACTTGCATTAGATGACATCAGAATCACATGACATCACATTACGTTACGCTGCGAACCTGCTCGTGCTGGTGGGCTGCTGGCCTGAAAGCCTGCAGGTCCCCAACAGGCCACAGGACAGGAGTCATTTTTACTATTTCTGCTTTGGCATGTTTTGCCTCTCATTGCTACTTGTTCAGACTCGCTTTGCGTTTAACACTTCTTTGTTTCTTTTATGTTCTAACTTTCGCAACACAGCCCCAAACCCATGCCCAATGCCCGACTGCCCGGCTGATGTGTAAGATAGCTTTGCTTCTGCCTTTGGCGCAGAACAACTCGCATAGAGAACTTGGGCAGAGACGTTTAAATACAGTGCTTGCAACAAGAGCTTGCTGAGTCGACCTGCGCATAGACTCAGGGACCACCAGCACACAGAACGTGCACGCGCAACTTGCGCAGAGAAGCTTGCGTGGAGTTGTTGCGCACAAAGGCTTGCACAGGGACCCTTGCAGCTACGTCTCGAAGATTTGCAACCTGAAGCAGTATCAGAGAAGGACGCACATAAACACGCTGTGGCAGCGCGGACAAAAGAGCACTTTGCACGCAAATGTGAACACATAAATGCCAGAAGTCAACGCTCACTATATGTTATGCTTTCGGGCCACCCATGGTTCTAGTTGTTGGGACACTAAGCCTTGAGATGCACAGCGCTCGGTTGATGCTCGGCGGGAGGACATGGAAAGACTACCCCAATCCGAAGTATGTCACCCACAGCGGCGGGAGAACCCCAATAAACAATTAGCAAGTACCTGGAGTCTCCATGACCCTTTAAAAATGGGTCCATGACCCCATTATGTTGGGCAATGACCCCATTTTGTAAGGTTGCTGGAGACTCCAGGTAGATACCAATTGGTAAAGACCCCCCCATGCCATCATTCTGTGAGGAATCCCCCGTTTGCGATTGAAACCGATTAATGCTTATTACATTTACAGAGAGGAGCCATGCATTCTGACCACAGCACGAGGCGAGCAAAAGTGCAATCCTCCAAAACGAGTTGCACTCCTGCATCCTGAATACGAAATCTTTGCGAGTACAAAGCTTGCGCGACTCCACCGCCGCGCACATTGTTCGTACCGTGCGCTCTCCAGCCATTGATCCAGCCATCCATCACCCATCCATCCAGCCAGCCAGCCAGCCAGCCAGCCAGCCAGCCAGCCAGCCAGCCATCCAGCCATCCATCCATCCATCCATCCATTAGCCCGAACCTTTGACGCCCCTATCAAAAGCGCCTTGGATCTGCTGCTTTGCCACCCTGCGGTAGTGCGCAGTCACGGCCCGCACTGCGCTGCAGCAGGCTGCGTCATCCTGGTCCATCAGCATCTCCCGGAACCACGGCCTGAGTCACAGGCAGAGGCAGAGACGTCCAAAATACATGAACCCTCGGCAACTTTGGGCCTACGCGCGGTTGATAGTCCAGAATTGAGCAACTGTTAGGCAATGAATGAATGAATGAATGAATGAATGAATGAATGAATGAATGAATGAATGAATGAATGAATGAACGAATGAACGAATGAACGAATGAACGAATGAACGAATGGACGAATGAACGAACGAACGAACAAACGAATGAATGAATGAATGCATGAATGGATGGAACATGATGAAAGGAATGAAAAAAAGGATGGGTGGACGGACGGACGGATAAATGGATGGACGGAATGAACGGATGGACGGATGCCCGCATGCATGCGTGCATGCATGGATGGATGGATTAATGAATTCATTTCTCACTAATGATTCATGAATTAGTTATCTGTTTAAGTATTTTGTTGGCTAGTGAACCATTTGGTTAACGCATTCCCAATCAATCCCGTCTTGATGTTTCATGATTTGTGTCTGCTTCACATCTCGGCAAAACTGCGATTTATGTTTTAAAGTAGTCCTCGCAGGGTTGCCAGAAACAAAGTGAAGAAGCAAGACTCACGGACCTTCATTTGGAATAGGTTTTCAAAGGAAACGGAGAGAAGTTGGCTTGGGCTCCACATATTACAGGAGGCCTTTCTTTTTGCTTCAGGCGCAGCGCAGAAGAAGTTGGTTGACACAATGAGCGTTTTCCCATGGGAAAGGTGTTTACCTTCGCAAGACACCCCCTAAGTAAGGAATCATGAAGCCCGACGCAATCGAAGAGCTTTGCCTATGCCAGCAGTTTGTCTCTGTAAACACTAGCCTAAAAGCTCTTGCCAAACCTTTAAGATTCCATTCCACGTAATCTCTAGACGTCACCCAACGAAACATTCAACTCTTGCAAGGGTCGGCCAGCAAAGGTCATGTTGAACTCACCATGAAAGGAACATGTAAAGTCCGCTGCTGAACCCCGACATGGCTGGCAAAGGGGAGCAGGATGCCCGCCACATATCTCGAAATGGGTTTTAAGAACCCTATTTTGCGGTTGGTTTAAAGACAAATCTAAGGCCGTGTTACCCAATCTCGGACAATTTGCGCATACCATGTTAAACACCGTGCTCCATCTCAAGGAGGCTCCCAGCAAGCTCAGCTAGCGACAGAGAACAAGCAAAATAATTTGCAAGCAACATTATGGCTAAAACTCAAACACAAACAGCGGCAGACCATGGCAGGCCAAAGGATGACTCAAAGAACGTCACAAAGCAACACATAGTCCCGCAATCATGGAGCTGCAGGCAGTTTGTCCAGCGCCGCCGCTGGCCTTGGATCAAATACTAAACGAGATTGGCCAGCGGGCCCCTGTGCGTCGCTTCCAGATGTGCGAGGTCTTTGGCGGCACGCGCTGTGTGACGTCCGCGTTCAACCGTGTCAAGGATGGCACAGCGGCTTGCTTCGACGTACGCGACGTGTCTGGAACCTCTACTAACATTCACACCAAGGAGGGCCTCATCCTGGCAGCGATCCTCATCGCCTCGACGCTCGCAGGGGGCGTGTGCCTGATCCAGCCGACGTGTGGTAGCTGGGTGTGGGTGTCACGAGGGGTGTCACTACGGGGCCTCGACACTCTACAGCGCATGAGGTTTTGTGTCATTGGTTTGATTCCAGGTTTCTTATCTTTGGTCCTCTGTTTGCGTTGAAGTGTCATCAGTGTTTCGGAATGTGTCCCGGTCAAGGAAATGCAGCCCAAAGGCAGACAAAGCAAATGATTTGCAAATGGCCGGAGTGCATTCCGTTCCCAGTCTAACGAATCTTCTTTGAACCCTGCGTCGGCCCCCGGGAACATTATGTGAGTTTAGCTTTCCGGATGCCAGCGATTCTATTACTTGGCGGATGGCACACAGGAGTTTCAGACGGTTTTTGCCCATTTGCACGCTCAGGTCTTGACGGGAGATTGCTCGCGAAAATTTGTGCTATGCGGAAACCGGACGGCGCGGACGGTGGCTGAGATTTTGCTGCCTTTGTGCTACATATACTGCGTGCGGCCGGTGCTGGAGCAACCAGCGTCTTGACTCAGAAACTTCATAGCTAAGACAGTTCGCGCTATGAAGCACATTTACTATTGGACATCACTGACATCACTTTCTTTTTCCCACGTGACGGATAGTATTGTCACAACAGGGCCACCATGGTGAGTGCTGCAGACAAAAGCTCCAACGCATTCTTCGCGCAGGCATCAAGCCTTCTCTTCAAGTGGCCTGGCCTCGAGCAGCCGCACTGGCTCGCTGCCAGAATCTGCATGGAGGATTTCGGCGGGGCCTCTCAGAAGCCCTTGAGCTTCAGGGGAACTTGGCCCGGGTTGCCGTGGCTAGAGTTCTTAAGCAAGAAGGTGAGGGAGCTGCCTGCGGACAGCGGGCATCGTATGCCTGCGCGCGTGGTCCTGGCAAAGAAGGGGCCCAGGCCACAAAATTTGGTTTACATGCTTTTCATTGTTCTCAATGGGAAGTTTTAATCGAAGTACCGACAGACACAAAAGCAGACGGCCCCAGTTCACCAGTCCTCTCAGGGAAGCAGCACTTTGAAGGGAAATTGTAAAGTGGACCTGGTTTTGGATAAGCCCAGCCCGTTGACAGCTTTTCACTAGGATGACTAGGCAACAATAGTGAAACATGTCGATGGCTGTTTCAGGTCCCCTAGGGTTGTAGGGTTTGTTGCCCCCGGTCAACTGCTGAATGAAAGCCCGTTGAAATCGTAAACCTGGCCCTTTTCGCAGTCAGGGTTTTAGTTCCTTTCAGACCCGGCCCCAGAAGTCACCCGTCTCACAAAGTGTTAATGCTTTGGACAAGGACCTGGCAACCCCTTGCTTGAGCCCAATAGAACGGCCTTTTTTAAAATGGGATACAGCACAGTTTCTGGAAGCCATTGGTGTTGAACCCAATATCAAATGCCACGCAACAAAAGCTGCTGGCAGCCGTTGGTGTTGCACACAGTTTCAAACGCCACGCAAAAGAAGTTGCTGCAGCCAGTTGCACCTACTAACTGAGTGCTTTCCACAAGTAGCTAGCTACTCGCCTTCAACTGGCTACAGCCAAACACGTGGCCTGCCTGACGGCAGGTGGGTGACGGGCACCAAAGACATGGGCGCTAGCGCTGCCTACACCACGTGGTTTGGGAGGAGCTTCCAGAAGATCTACGAGGTCCTGGAAACGTGCAAGACGGATAAGGAGGTTGAGGCCGCCCTCACCGACTTTGCCTACGAGCTGGCAGCGAAGCGCTTTGACCCAGCCTTCCAGGACAGTTGTTTCCCAAAAGCTCCACAGAGCGGTCTTCTTTGAAAAGGGCAGCCCAGCATGCGCCGCTCTGCTTGCCCAGCTTTGCCGCGTCGCTCTGTTTGCACAGCTGCTCTTGCACAGCTCTGCTTGCACAGCTGCGCCTGCCAGCCTCTGCCTGCCTCTGCCTGCGCAGCGGCTCTTGCAAATCTGTGCTTGCGCAGCTCTGCCCTTTTAGGTCTGCTTGCGCAGCTCTGCTTGCAAAGCTCTGCTCTTTTGTTTGCGCGCGTAGCCTTCTTCCACTTATTCGTTTTTTTTAGCGTGGGGGGATCTAGCGAGGGTCGCAGCGTGGACCGAGTGGGCCGATGCGCAGAGACCAACGCCAAGCGCAATAGTGAAACTCTCACCACTTCAACGCATGTGGAAGCAAAACGCACGTCAAGGTAGTTTTTGTAAGATACCTCTTGATGTTGTTTGTGTTGGCGCAGCACTTTGTGCCTAGCAGCTGGCAAAGCAGCGTTTGCCAACATGAATTCGAGTTGTTAAAGCAGCCTATAGATGGTCTTTCTCAGACAACCAGACAATCACAGTTTCAGGAGAAAGTGCCAGATTCTGTGCTCCCACATGATGAAGATCCAGGCTGGGATGGCATTGAGGAGGAGCTTGCCAACATCACAAGGCCCTCCAAGGCTGCAATCCGCAAGGCTTTCCTGCAGAAGCGGGATGCGGCCACAAAGGCCAACGTGCGCAAGATTCCATGGCTATTCTATTTATCATTTGACTTAGGTGGAGGTATCAAAAACACTAATCTTACAGATTGGCTCTTGCGAGTGTTTCCTAACCCTCAAGAATGTTGAGCCTGAGCCAACATGTAAGGAAACCAGCGAGTTGCCGAACCATGAAGCGCCCTGCCGCTGTTGGCGTTGCCAACAAGGCTGTGACGACGCCCACCAAAAAACGGCCGCGGGCAGGGGCAGCCTCGCCAAAAGCGGTGCCGAAAACATCTCCAGAGCCGAGGGGCGAGAAGGCAACTGCGAAGACCAAACCCGGCAAGGTCAAATCGGCGGACATTCGGGACAGGTGTTTCAAAAGTCACCCAAGAAAGGGCCCCTACCAAAAGCTCATCCAACTGTTGTGCTTCCATTCTTGCACTCATGCTTGCATTCGCTGTTCAATGTGCTTTTGGGGTTTGGTTGGACTGGCGGGTTGTTTTCCATTGGGTTTAAGAAATACCCCGGCTCAGCTCGGTAGTTTGATGGCTTAGAAGACAACACCTCAGTTGTTCAGTGACCCCGAAAAAAAAAGGGAACCCTTGAATTTTTAGTGGTGCAGCCACCCCAAAAAACAGAAAAAGAGCGCCACTGAGAGACTCAATAAGGGCAACGTAAAGGGATCTGGAATCAGGGCATAACAACAATTCAACCAGCCGATTTGGAGATTTGTTCCGTGGTATTGTTTTTGACCGCCTTCAAAACGGGAACCTCGCATCAAACCGTTTGTTTGAAACTAAGATGTCTTTCATGATTCATAGCCAATCGCGGAAGCCGCCCAGCAGTCGGCTTGGGCCAACATGTAATAATGTTGTGGTAGCAGCCGGGTAGAGATCGCTTCAATTAATGGTAAACTCAGCAGTGGCATTCGGATCTTGGCAGGAGCTCTTCAACAAGAAGTCTGGCTGAGCGTCGTTGTAGCTGCTCCTTGCCGATTTCGGCCACCAGGTGGCATCAAGAGCAAGGGACGTGTTCTCATGTAGCCAAGGCGGGGTCGGGCCCTCCCAAGCAAGCCTGAGCAAACAGCGTAAGTGAAAGGCCTTGTTGGTAACCCCTGCATGTCCAACCCACTTGCAAACCAATGTTGCTTTTCCAGCTGAGGCTGTCTACAGCCATGCCAAAGATCTACGTGGGAGTTGGTAATTCGATCACTAGTGCCGCATTGGTACATGCAACGTTTGAGGTGGGCCTTGCAGAGATGGCCAAGGGTTACACATTTAACAGGTAGCCAGGAATGCCAATCGAATGCTGGCCCGCCTTCGCGCTAGACGCAACGCCAATCATTGAATCAAAGCTAGACTGCTGGCTCCGCCGGAAACACGCACTTCGAGGGAAAGGGTAGTGACTTTCGATGGTTTCCTTTTGGTATGAACAGCGTCAGCGGACCCAGTTTGAATTCCATTTCGAGGTCGCATTGCAAGGAGATAATAGCAGCATACAGCAACTGATCTCAAGAATCTAGCCTCGGTAGGGCGCATGGAGTTTGGGGTTGTTAGGGCATTGACCACATTTGGGTCCAGGGTTGTTGATGGTACCCTTTGCAGCTTGGTGTCAACAGGGCTTAAACGCAGGAGAAAACCACCATTTGGGGGTGCCCCTTTAAGGGATGTTTTTGGGC
This sequence comes from Effrenium voratum, assembly GCA_963377175.1. Classification (NCBI taxonomy): domain Eukaryota; class Dinophyceae; order Suessiales; family Symbiodiniaceae; genus Effrenium; species Effrenium voratum. Next base: position 311,361 of record CAUJNA010003821.1, read on the forward strand.
ACACTCATACAAACGCCGCACAAGAAAGACACACACCACCAGTTGCAACACAGAACTCCAGGGCTTGTTTGAATCTACCCAGGTTGTCCCTTGAATTAACCGCAGCCAACAGCATCAGCAGACAAAGTTTAATCGCACCCTGGTTCTATCTTGGAGGGAACTTCCCAAAAGTCCTCAACCTGAAATTAACTGGTTTCAAGGGGTCTCCGTACGGGGTTGCAGGGCGTTGGCCTCGCTTATTTGGTTCCGTGTTGTTTGAGGGTACCCTTGACAGCCTGACAAAAACCGCGAAATCTCCGGGGCACTGTTGTGACCCTGACCAGCGCCCTCCAACAACCGCCCTTCCCAATGCCCATTTCCAACCCCTGAAAGGTTTTGTTTTGGGCAGCGCTCGTGATTTTGTTTGCGCACATGCGTAAGAAAACAGAACCCTTCGTCTCAAGGACTGTTTCCTGTTGCCCGCTTCTTCTTTTTTTGCTGGCTCTTCCCAAAAATACAACTTGTTTGTCTTTGATTTGCACTGACCCTTGCTTCCGGCAGGGAATTCCTGGCTCGGACCTGGCAGAGACGTGTGGTTGGGCAGGGCCGGTCTTTTTTGAATCGTTAAACGGGGGTTTCCCTGACAAGTTGTTCTACTGGTTCCTTTTGGTTGAATAGGCCAGTTTCGCGAGTCACTCAGCAAGGACGTTCCCTGAAGAAATGTGTTACATACTACCCCAGTTTTGCTACCGGACTGCCGCCAATCCTTGTGACCATGGCCAAGAGAAGCGCCCCGGCAAGCGAGAGCGGCGCCAAGAAAACAACAAAAACGGACAAGAAGCGGAAGACCGACCTAGAGGAGGAGAAGCGTCGCAAAAAGAAAAGCAAAAAGGACAAGAAACACCGCAAGAAATCAACTTCATCCAGCAGCAGCGAGACCTCCAACAATGACGACGAATGGCAGGCGACAACAGAGGCTATAGCAACAACGTTCGGACTGAGCCAAGCTTAGTTACCATTCACTTGCTTGAACATGCCGAGTGCCTGCAAAGGAAGTGGAGTTTCGGTGTCATCGTGCTTGTTGGGGTCCCTCAAGCCTCGCCCAGGAAACCAAAGTCCCTGGCCATCAACGGCGCCAAAATCCGATTGCTGAAGAACCTTCCGGCAGCATCGCTTGCGACATTGCTGTCGCAATCTCACGCCCTATTGAGTCAGCACAAAGTGATGGAACTAGGAGGAGAGTTGTGGGAAGCTTCTTGGCACGAATAGGCAAAGATGTGAGCGTATTTCTTTCGGCTTGTTTCCATCCACCCAAGTTGCCCCTTGCAATCAATCGCAATCACCAAGTGAGGCTAACTGGTTCAACACAACACAAAAGGCCTCATTCTAGTCTACATGACGTTTGGGGTTTGTTTTTTTGCCCTGCGCTGACCCTTTCAACTTTCTTGGTTCAACAACACTTTCCCATCTCCAGCCCCTGGTTTAACTGGTTTAAGGGTTGCTTGTTTGTTTTGGAGGGTTCGAACAACATTGGTGTCGAGAGTTTAACTTTTGTTGAAAACTGAAACTGAATTCCCGTCCGTCTGAGATACGCAAAAGAGCTTTGAAGACTCTTCGCAGCTGTGACACCTCCGAAGCACTCAAGCTGCGGGTGGAATTATCCCAGAAGGAAGCACTAGCAGAGACATGCTGGAAAGAAAGGATGTTGAGGATTATTAGCAAAGGCCGGTGAAGGTGATGCGTTCTTTGATTATCTTAGCAGCGCACGAGTTTGGGCCATACGGGCCCCAACAATCACCGCTTGAAAGGGGATTTGTGTTGTCTCCACTTGCACGGCTCATGCCACCCGAATTTACTGGTATGAACAAGTGTTGCCAAGGGACCAATTGTTCGTACTTCACCGACCCTGCAAGGGACGGACATGAACAACTCGACAGTGATCTCGCAGCACGAATCGCTGACCTCGCTCAGGAGGACGGAGTCCAAGGTCTAACATACTGTGGATGGGTGAGATCCGGCACCAGTTGGAATGAAACAAGCCTAACAGATAATGGTGCAGGATTTCATCCATCCACAGTGTGTCTTGTGCTGGCCGCTGTCGCCACACCATTTACTACATTAAAAAATGGAAGCCATCAAGGTGTCAAGTTACGCTTGCTGAATTGGGGTGGTTTCTGGACTGACACAGGGAAACACCCTTGATGACTATTTACCCACCTTGAGCGATTTCCTGCAGGAGCCTTTTCTCGGAGCTGGAGCGAAAGAAAGCAGAGGGGGCTTGCTTTTCCGTGCAGTTGTCAGACTTCATCCAAAAGGAATTGCAAGATGCCAGAACGGAAATGGAGTCGGAAGTTGCGAATGGCCTTTCAGGCCGGCTGTTGAACGAAGAGTCCTTGCAGAACAGCATGGGGAAACCAAGCAAAAGCGAGCCGACCAAGCAGCGCAAACGAAACAGCGAAAAACGGAGAAAGACACGGAAAAGCAGCTCAAGTTTCGACGCCAACGACGAGGACCTGGAGGAAGAGGACGAGGACAAAGAGGAGAAAGACATGATCGGGAAGCCGGGTCGCTTTGCAAGACAGGCCCGAGAAGCGGGCCTGTCACATTTTAGAGGAACACATGCCCCATGAGTCCGCCAACTTGGTCTTTCCAGGGTCAGTCAGCGGCGCGGGTGTGGCTTTAGCATTTGGGAGCAAGCTTACCGCTTGGTTTCCAGAGACAATTGCGAGAACACATGCAACAAGCAAATGGACACCCCAGTATTGATCAACTTCCCAGGGGCAGTTTTCACATAATTTGACCTTTCAAGCCTTGTGTGCCAGGGAACAGGTTTGGGGTTCCCAGCTTCCGTAAAAGAGTCGAAACACATGTTTTTCCCCAAGACAGGGGCACAAGCCTCATCCATTGCAAGCCGCACGTGTCTCCACGCTCAGTTTGTTGCGCATCGCCCGGCATCCTTTTCCCCTTTTTGTTCAGTGGGTTCCCCTGATTAGTAGAAGAAAGGGTCAACCAAAATGCATCCATCCTAGGTGGCCTATGTTTTTGCCAGGGTGACCAGGGCGGTGAAAACCCCCCAGAAGGGTTGGTGCGGAATTGTAGCTGCGCGGTGCACGCCTCGGCCAGAACCATAAGAACAATGCAGGCCTGAGACAATGCTGCCGGGGCTGGGCTGCACAGTCTGGCGGGCTGCCGCGCAAAGTGGTTGCCAGGAACTTAAACTTAAGCGGTGGAGGGCGGCTGGAGTGAGCTGGACTTTTCAGTTCGGAACGAAGCCGCTGCCTTGTAAGATACGGAGAACTGCTCCCGATATGTTAGCAATACATCCATAACATGAGATATTCACACATAGACACACACACATATACATAGTATGTGTACACAGACTGTACATACGTCGCCAGGAGAGGTCACGAACCCGTGCTGGATGCTTGGTGATGCTAGGGTGGCGGTGCCTGGTGATGCCACACTTACGGCAACGCGGGATAGCGCTCAATATTATTGAGGTGTTATCGCTGAGGTGTTATCGCCGCGTCTCTCCTGCAGAAATCGTGCGCGACTGCCAAAGCGACAGTTACCCCCTTACTGTCGTTGGGGCAAAGTTTGTCCCGCTCCTTCCGACATGACCTGTCAGGCTGGGCGCAACCCACTCCTTGCGGGGGCCGCCAACGACAGCGACATGATGCGGGACAAGTTTGCCCCTAAGAAGTCAGCCCCGCCATCCAGCCTTTCAGGCGTGACTCTCGAGGCAGACGGCGCCACGCAGCTGAGCGATTTCCTGGCAGAGGAACTCGGTAAGTACCTTTCCCAAGCCAACGACAGGGCTTTGCTTGTGCAGAGCATGCAGGCGGACGGAATTGCCAGCCGGCTGCCTTTGTAGTCAGTTTTTTGAGTTTCACTGGGCCACCGCCCAGCCTCCACCTGTTTTGCCCAAGTTCCACTGGCTACACGCATTTCTTGCTCAATTTTATTACTGCCCCTGCCCAGGAATCTGTGCCCGTGCTCCTCGAAGCTGTCGCCGATGGCTGGTTGCCCCAGGACGCCACATGCGGCAGTGAAGCCCGGGAGATTTTGAGCAACATGAGCTTTGTGGGGCGCAAAGGTGCCAAGCTCCTTGTGCTCGAAATGAGCCATGACTTGGACACGCGGCTGCAGGCCAAATAACGGTTTGCCAGCCATAGCAAGGAAGGACGTGGGAATTCCATAGCGTGCCCTTCTGTGCCATCAGACTAAGACCCCTGATACCTCTTTGCCAGGGTCGCGAATCACGGGAATTTGACAAGTCTCACAACGACACGAAATCCTTTGCTGGATGCATACCTTGAGCTGTTGCCACAACCACACCTTGAATATGGCAGTTGACAGCGTATAGTTTGTTTGGGAGAACGCAAGGAATTGCTGCATACCTGCGCTTGGCTTTGTTGCTCACTGCTTGCTCCTTGACTAAGGACAAGTTCTACAATCGCTCCTGGCCGGTTGGCAACTCAGCAATGAAAGGTAAGCAACAGCAAGGCAACCCAAAGGCCGCTGCAGCGCACGCAGAACAGGCGACGAAACAGGCGGCGAAACAGTCGGCTTGGCAGGCGGCAGCATCACACCCAGGGCAAGCAAGCAAGCCTAAGAACACAGGTAAACGACAGGAAGACCAGAGTCAGGCACAGAAGGCAAACGACACAGAGAAGGCAGAGGCAGAGGAGGAGGCCGAGGATGCAGAAGACAACCGTTCAGAGAAGCAGGGGGTGGAAGAGAAGGAAGCAGAGGAAGGAGAAGACAACCGTTCAGAGAAGCAGGGGCAGGAAGAGAAGGAGGTAGAGGAAGGAGAAGACAACGGCTCAGAGAAGCAGGGACAACCAGAGGAGCAGAAAGAGACGCAGGATCCAGGCCCTTTGGTTCTTGTCAAGGGCTTAAACGTGCCCAACAGCTCTTCGTCTGAGTGAACCGGAGCCAGGTCGCAGCCAGCAGAAAACAAAAAGCAAACGTGCGCGAACAGTCAGAAAGTATCACTCTGGACCCAGTTGCGCTTACGTAACTTCCGCGCAGGCTTGTTCCTGTGGTGTCCTTTTGGCTAGCGGTGTATGTTACAAACATTGCCGGTGTTTCTCACATTCGTGCAAGAGCAAGAGTCGGAGCTGTTGCGTAGGTTCCTGGGGCGTGGAAACCCCAAAATTGCTTCAGGGGCCCTTTGTTTTGTTGGCAGCATAGCTTCAAAAAACACATAGATGGCCCGAAATGGGCGTTGTGTTTGCGCCAAGACTGTGAGACCATCCTGTCACCTTCGTGCCACACCTCGCTGAAGCGCCCCCGCCCCTGTCTCTGTGGCCCATGAATTGGTCGCGCATACCGCCGTGCTCCACGATCTGGTCGCGCATACCGCCGTGCTCCATGAACTGGTCGCGCATACCACCGTGCTCCATGAGTTGGTCGCGCATACCACCGTGCTCCATGAATTGGTTGCGCATACCACTGTGCTTCATGAATTGGTCGCGCATACCATCGTGCTCCATGAATTGGTCGCGCATACCGCCGTGCTCCACGCATACCATCGTGCTCCACGCATACCATCGTGCTCCACGCATACCATCGTGCTCCGGACTTTTTTCGTTGCGAACTGGCGCGAACCTTTTGTTTTGCTTTTGAAGCGATTTTCGTGGTATGTGATGAGGGATGGAGAATGGGAAGAGTTCCATGTTGGATGCACCCTTACAGTGGTTCGGGACTCCGCGCATACGACCGTGCTCCACACTTTTTTTGATGATTTGTTTTTCGCCGAAACTCACGTGGAGCGAGTTGTGGTGAGGAAACATTTGTGGAGTGACGCAGTATGTGCGCCCAGAGAATCCTACGCGCACCGTTCTCCATGAATTGGTTGCGCGTACCACCTTGCTCCAGCTGGCACCGCATACCACTGTGCTCCATGAATTGGTCGCGCGTACCACCGTGCTCCATGAATTGGTCGCGCATACTACCGTGCTCCACGAACTCGTCGCGCATACTACCGTGCTCCACGAACTGGTCGCGCATACTTCCGTGCTGCAGGAACTACTGGTCGCGCGTACCACCGTTGGTCGCGCGTGCCACAGTTCTGTCGATACCACCGCGCATTCCACCCCAGTATAACTGTCCAGTGGAGATACTCACTGTGGTAGCAGTCTCTGTAGCCCTGGATCTATTTCAGTCTTAGAACCTGATGTCTGATGTTCAGGAATACAATTAGAGCATTGCGCAGCAAGTTCTTTTCTTCTGTTGTAAGTCACTAGGCTACGAGCCGATTTACGGTCAAGTTCTGAAGGCAACCCTTTGTTTCTCTTTTCCCCAAATAAGAACAATTTCTTCTCGTTTAGGGGCTTGTTCTTGAAGGGGCCTCAAGAGCAAACTATCCTTGTCACCGAGCATTGTTTCACGTTTTAGGCAGTGCACGCATGTGAGACTCTTTGGATGTTGGCTTGCTTCATTGCGCCTGTGGTTGCTTGTTGGTTTGTCTGTTTGTTTATTTGTTTGTCGGCTTGTTGATTTGTTGGTTGATTGGTTTGTGTTTGTTTGTTTGTTTGTTTTTTTGTGTGGTTGTTTGGTTTTGCTTTGCTTTGCGTTGCTTGTGCTTGATGGAGTGGTAGCGCGTGTTCTTCTGGCTCAGTTGGCTTGCTGGGGGGTTGCTTGTTGTAGTCATGTTTCCTAGATCTCTTCGTCCTGGCTTTCATTGTTCTGCCTGTGGCTCTGCCTGGCTTCCTTTGCTTTGCTTCATTCTTAGTTGCTTGGCGTGTCCATGCCTGCGCGTGTGTCTGTTTGATCTGGTGCAGCGCCTGTGTGGTTGAGTCTTGCTTGTGTGCTATTGGCTGCGTAGAGATACGCGTGTGTGTCTATGTGTTTGTGTGTGTGTGCGCGCACTTCTGTCCCTCTATGTGTGACGACGTGTGTGTATATGTGTGTGTGTGTCTCCTCGTGTCTTGCGCGTCTGAGTGGTCTGTTTTACGTGTGCGTGTCGGCGACTTTCTTACAGTCTGTGTTGTGTTTGTGCTACCTGCCATGATGGCCTGCCGACTTGCACAAGACTGCGGCTCCAGTACTTCTCTCGCAGGTAGCCAAGCATAAGCCAGGACCAGCTGCACCAAAGTTGGGTGAATGTAGATGGCGATACTCCCTGTGTGAAGGTACGTGTAGGACGTGATTAACTGGGAAATGCGCCGCCCAGCTGACACCCACTAACCTGAGCAGCCTGTCAGACAGCGCTACCCAGGGTCACCACGCTTGACAGTGGACCGCACTAGCCGCCTTTTGCTTCCGGAAGCGCGACAAACTGCGCCCGCCATGTTGCACCTGCGGGGCAAGCGCAAGGACAGTGTTTCCATTTTGTCAGTGTGAGGCATTATTCAGAATGTCTGCGGATGGTGCCCACCATCGGTAGCAGTGATGCGTGGATCGTGATGTGAAATTCATGGTTGCTCCTTGTCCCAGGAGAAGTGGCTTCTTGACCTTGAGTCAATGTTCCGCGACCTCCCGGACAACTTTGACGATGACGACGCAGCGGAGCTTCGCAAAGTCGACGCAAGGCTCCGATTACGAGAAGCCATTGCCCAGCACTACCTTGCGATCCAGGCCATTCCCAGCACCGACGACAGGAGAGCGCAGTTTGAGCAGCTCAACGCCTTTTTAGAGGACATGTACAAGAACTTCGGCCCAGAGTTGGAACGCTTGCCTCTTCCAGACAAGTCCTTTACTTCCTCAGATGACACCTTGGACGCCCTCAGCACTGCCGGCAGCTCTGCGCCTCACCCTGACGCGTCATCCCCTGCCTCCAAAGGCTCCTCAACAGATGACTGCGCTTTGCAGCAGTTCGTATGGAAATTCCTCACAGTTGGCCAGGACACCTGGCCCGTCATGCAGGTCTGAGCGGGTGTAGTGTTTCGAGACGAGTGGACAGGGACATGTCTTAAATTCGGGCTGTACCACCCACAGGTTTGATCATTGCTTTGGCCTCTCCCTTGCTTGATTGAGTTTTGCAATGTTTGGTTTCTACCCGCATTTAAACCAATATACTGCGCATCGGGGGGGTCATGTGAGTTCCAAACGCACAGATTCCGAGCGGTTACGCAAAACCAAGTAGTAAAAGGCGACCGATGCGGTGGATGGCTACACGATGTTTGTCTCGATTGCTGCGTGGTGGCCATTCCGGACACCGTTCTACAATTGGTACTCCAAAAACTACGCTGCCAGCGTGGAGCCCACGGCTACATCATTTGGTTTGTCCTTGCAGCATGCGACTTGGCTACCACGTTTGACTTTTTGACCCTGCGGCTGCATGGTTGTACTGGTTTCACAGCGCTGCCCTTCAACTCCTGCCGCTGTTTCAAAATTACTTACGCTGTTTTGGCTTCCCTTACTCAGTCAAAGACTTGCACCTGCTATCTAAGGTAGCCCGCAAGACTGCGTACAAAGGGAGCCAGCACTCCCTCAAGCTTCCCATGGACGCAGCGACTCCTGCCGGCATCCTGACCATCTTGGCGTGCTTTTTGACGGCCAAGGGGTTGCAGCAATCGCAAGTTGCGCAATGCGAGAAAGTCTTTCGCTCCCTTGAGGCCTTTGTGGACATCAGTGAGACTTGCAAACTCCTTCCGGTGTTCAAAGGTGCCCACATCGAGCTTCGCAAAAACATGCTCTGCGTTGATGATCTGGCGCCCTTGCTCCATGAACTCGGTATCTCCCGGGCCAGGCCAGTAAAGTTGCTAAACTGACATCCCTCTTGTAGCCGTAGTGTGTCCCAACTAGGGGAGCAAGGTCGAAAGATGTTCGAGGACCCTTGCGACAGCTTTAAAATGCGTAGGGCCTCTACTACCTTCCCATATCATTTTTGTTTGCCTTGGCCATGGTCCTGGTTGGGGTTCACCAACCCTTTCCAGGTTTGTCGGGCGACTGCCTGGCGACTCCGAGGACTCCATTTCCTTCGGCGCCTTCATCATTGCTTGGCTGCGTGTCAAGCATGACACCAACAACGGCGTGCACGCTCGAGTTCTGAAGCGAGCAGTTCACTTCTTGGCCCAACGCATCGAAACTGCCTTGGCCACTGTTGCCATGAGCAAATGCCCTGAGCCCACATCGTCTGACAATCTTCACCCTTATAGGAAGGACATGAGGAGGGCCGGGTCCAAGCTCGTCCTCCACAACAAGCTGGCCGAGAGGTTCATGGCCCGCGGGGGAGGCTTTGTGTCCACGAAGGAGGAGAAGAATCTTTCCGAGCTGGGGCTTGTCCACTTGAAATCCGACCTTGGAAAAGTCACTGCCTCCGAGTACATCACAAGATGTCTTGTCAAAGAGGTGGGCATTGTTGAGAAATTTCTCAACAGCTGCAACCTTCCGGTCTTGAATTTCACCTTCGATGGAGCCCGAGTCTTCAAGCAACAGGCAGGGATCTTTCAAACAATTGCTACTCACGCACGGGCTGACCGTGTCCCACTTTCACTCATACTTGCGCCAACCTGACTCAGCTGTCAGCTTGTTGACAAACAAACTAGCCTCAGTCCACTTCTCCACATGTTCTTCCACTTCAACCCACTCCAACCCAGTTAAATCCATCTTTACGTTTGGTTGATGCTGTCCAGTTTCAGTTCACATATCACCGGCCAGTCTTGATTTTTAGCAGCGCTGAGGTGCTTTCGATCATTTGCAAGGTGGGGCCGTACATGTTTGCTGCGCCAACTCAAGTCCTGAGCGATGCCTCTACGGACGCTGACCCATCAGTAGTTCTTCAATCACTCACAAGCAGCCTTCAAGGCCGCATTCCGCAAGCCAGCTCAGACGTTAAGGTGACAAAGAACACTTTCGATCACAAGCAACAGAGAGCTGCGACAAAGCTTTTGCTGTCTGCCCTTGGCAACTCTTTGCGGCAATTGATGCCGGGGTATAAGCTGTCTGACAGTGCTCCCAGCAACCGGCTGGTGCCCTGCGGGCAGAAGTACAAGCGTGTCCGCATGTTGCCTCCGGAGCTCAAGCTCTGGGAGCCTAGCCCCACGGATCCCACGATGGTGACTGCGGCGAAGCACTTCTTGTTCGACCCAGAGAGCAATTGCAGCATCCCGGACTTCTACACGTCGGAGAAGTTTCTGCGGCTATGCACGAGCGCAGACGAGGGCAGCGAGGCAGGGCAGGGCCCAAACCTTCACGTAGAAGTGACACCTTGTTTTTTGTTCCTCTAATGTCCCCCTCTTTGCTCTCAAGCTGTTCTACTTCTGCCCGCCGCCAGGGCTTCACCGCGTGGCAGTTCGGGAACAATCTTGGCCTTTGGTGGGCCTTTTGGCCCGATTGCTTTCACAAGATGATGCGGCGACAAGCCGGGGCTTGGGCCAGACACACGCCCCCCCGCACTACACTCCGACTGTTGATGAAGTTGTTTCGCTCATCACGGGCGCCTTACAATACCTCCAAGTTCGGTGGCCAGATGAAAGCAGCCAGAGAACGTATGCTCTCCGCCTTTCAGGCGCAGCCTGACAACGAGCTACTCGCAATGCTTCTGCCAAGCATTGCGCAGGACCTCAACATGGACGCCGCAAGCATGTCGCCCTTCGTGGCGATTCGGCACCTTGAGTCCACTGCGTCTCGCATTCACCTCAAGTCCGACGAGGCGAAGGATGTTCGATGGATGTCTTGGTTTGATCATGCTGAGATGTGGTCGCAGGAGTGGCATGTCGAATGGGCAACTACATTGTTCCAGATGTGGGAAGAGGGCCAAAATCCATTTAGCTTCATGCGTGGGGGCGCGGAGACTGACCACCAGGACCAGGAGTCCTACAGCGTGCGGACTTTGCGCTGGCAGGACAGCCCTCTTGCTTCACGACAACTGGCCATACTTGAAAGTAGGAGTTGGGAATAGACTTCAGTTAGCTTCGCAGCCCGTTTCCATAGACTCATTTTTTACCCCGAACCCTGCTTGCGCAGCTCTGCCTGCGCACCTCTGCTTACGGAGCTCTATCAAAAGAGGTCAGCTGACGACAAAGACAATTTTCAGCAGGTGTCCCGGCAATGCTGTTTTTTCAATCACACTCACTGACTCACTCACTCACTCACTCACTCACTCACTCACTCACTCACTCACTCACTCACTCACTCACTCACTCACTCACTCACTCACTCACTCACTCACTCACTCACACTCACTCACTCACTCACTTAAGCAGGCGGGCGCCCCACCCACCCACCCACCCACCCACCCCCGCCCGCCCGCCCGCCGCCCCGCAGGCCCGCCCGCCCGCCCGCCCCACCCACCCACCCACCCACCCACCCACCCACCCACCCCCACCCACCCACCCACCCACCCACCCACCCACCCACCCACCCACCCACCCACCCACCCACCCACCCACCCACCCACCCACACCCACCCTACCCTACCCTACCCATCCACCCACGCACGCACGCACGCACCCACGCACGCACGCACGGACGCACATGCGCACGCACGCGCGCACGCACTCTCTCCCTTACGCAGGTCCTCCCTCGCTCGCTCACTCGCTCACTCGCTCACTCCTCCCTCCCTCCCTTCCTCGCCTTCCTTCCCTTACTCACTTTCTCACCCACTCACGCAAGCACCCACTCACTCACGCGCCCACTCGCTCACGCACTCAGTCACTCACGCACACACTTACAGTCCGGCAGACTGAAAGATTGACGAAGACACGAGTTGCAATCTGGTGTCTAGTTTGGCTCTCAGAGAACAAACAAACATTTGCTTGACGGTTTCCACAGCAGACCTGTTAAGCCTGGAGCCTATATCATATATGGCCGCACATGAGTTCATACTAAACTCGAACCGCCTTTGCAGGTCCTTTCCGATGAGGAGCTTTTGTATCGCATGCGGTCCAGTCTTCGAGTCTTTGGAGGGGCCAGGCGAGTGTTTCGAACATGGGTGCCTGGCACCAATTTGGCAATGTTCCAGTATGTCTTGCAAACCGCTTTCCCACCGATGCGGGCATATATGTTCGTGTTGGTTCCCGAGGCAAAATCCTTTCAGACAGACGAGCTAGCTAGCTTGAAGAACATTGTGGAGCTGGCTTCTGGCCGCGTTGTGCGGAAGCTCATCAGGCCCTCCTGCCCTCCTCAAGCATTCTGTTGAAATGCTTAGCCCATGGAAACCCTTTGAAGCACTGGCGCCTCCGATGAAAGGCGGAGGGATGGGCAACCGGCAACGAGTACGGGAACATTTTTTGTAGAACAAACCGCCCCTGACCCTTCGGCTTCCCAAGAAGTATTTCTTTTCGTCCCTTTCCTGGTGTGCTGTTTCTTCCCAACTAAAACCATTTGGGTTGAGCTGCCCCAAAGTGGTGATCCCCCATGCTGCACGGTTGATTCAGAACAGCATTTTGCCTTTAACCCTGGAAAAAATCTAGGGGAGCGGGGACGAGGGAAATAACTGGTTCAGAAACATAGTCAAAGGAAGCATAGTAGGAAAGCTTCCGTAAAACGGAAAGTGGAGTTTTACCCACATGCGAAACAAGCTTTGCCCAGTCACGCCACGGGCTTGCCACGGTCTCGCCACAGTCGTCTCGGAAAGTTGCCCGCTGCGCAAGGTTTCGATAGGTTGAGTTGCGTGGCAGGCGCAGCGCTGTCGCAAGGTCACTTTCGCAAGGTCAGGTGCAGATTGTGTGGCAAGCGTAGCACTTTGTTCTCATGGGCATGAGAGTTTTGTGACAGGCGCAGCAATGCGCAGCACTGTGGGACAGTGAGTCGCGCGGGTTGCTGTTTGCTCACGTGCGAACTGCAGCGTGCCGATTTCGTGGCAGGCGCATTTGTGGCAGGCACAGCATTTTGGCAAGGTGGAGTACAGGTTTCGTAGCCGGCGCACTTTGCAAGGTCGAGTGCAGGTAGATAGATAGATAGGTCATACGCAAGGAGAGAGAGGGAGGGAGAGAGAGAGAGAGAGAGAGAAAGAGAGAGAGAGAGAGAGAGAAGAGAGTGAGAGAGAGAGAAGAGAGTGAGAGAGGAAAGAGGAAGAAAAGAGAAGAAAAAGAAAAGAAGAGAACAGTTCATCTCCTATGGGCGCATGACTGGTTAGAAACTTCTGCCCTCCAGCTCTGCTGAAGCATACCTGGTATACGATATCGGTCCTCTTTCCTAGTTGCTGATTGTTTTTTTGGGGAAGTCCTTCAACCCCATGGCTTTGCAGGCAAACACTGCACGACGCTGTGTTTGATGCGACTACTGCCCAATCGGCCGGCTTCGACGGCATTGACGAGGAACATGTTTCCATGGCCAAGTTCCACGCAAACCTGTTGACCGCCCACTTGGGCACCACCCTGCAGCTGAACGACTTCTACGGAAGCCTGCCTTGGAAAGCTTCCTGTGCCTTGATCACGCAGCATGTTCCACAAGTGTTGGAGCAAATGCGCCAGGAGTGGCGTATGGTCTGCCAACATGTGGATCCTCTCCCGCCCTCGAACCAAGTGGCAACACTGTTGGCGCACACGCGTTTCCCTTTCTACAGGGATCTCATGACCAAGGCCGAGTTTCTCATCTTACCCAGCAGGTTTCTTTGTTTCTGGTATTGGCAGTGATCGATTCTAATATTAGTTGTGTTCCTGCTTGCGCTATCCCAACACTTTGTTCTCTGACTACAGTTCAATCGAAAACTATGTTGCCCATTCCACCCAGGGAGTTTGACTTCAACCCGGATCTCTTTGAGAAGCCAGAGAGTGAGTCCTTCCGTTCCGTGCTCAAGTGCTTGGTGGGCGTTGCTGGTGAGGGTGACCTGCAAACAAGTGGGCCGTTATTGTCCAGCCTGGCATGTGAATTGTCATTCAATGATGCCCGTGATTCTGAGAAACGGAATTCAAAGCGCCAGACTGCGACAGGCCCACAAATCCAGGCAGTTATGCACAAGTCGGTGGTCAACAGGCTTCGCAACATGGATGGGGCCCGGTCAATCAGTTTGGAGGACCATGAATGGGCACAGCCCCTCCCAGGGAAAGCCATGAAAGCGTCGGTTTGGAGCTCATCCCGCATTACTGACAAGGAAATTGGGTTGGATTGCTCACAGCTTTCCAAGGCGGTGGCCAAAACGACCAAGCCTCACACCATGATGCAACGTTTGGGGCTTACATCAGTGCTACGCCAAATGTTCAGCGATGCTCCCAACCCTGACGAGTGGAACATCCATACGGCTTTGGGTTCGCTTTGGGTCAACAAGCTGGTGCCCATTGATGCCTTCATTCGCTTCAAGCAGGGCCCTCTCATGGATAGCGAGAATGCTTTCCTGACCTTGTCATGTGGTCCCTACAAGGTGGTAGCCATGGAGTTGAACCGCAAAACGACCCACATGCATGACCGCACTCAGGAGTGCTTCACCCTCCGCTCCTATGGGGAATGGCCCATGAAGGAGTTTCCCTTGACAAGCATTCATGAAGTGGAAGTTGCCACTACAACGCCAGTAATCCCTGCTAACATGTGCTTGGGATGGGCCCAGTCATCGGACTGGATGAAGCTGGAAAAGTTTGTGGCCGAGTTCACCATCCACTTGATCCCGGCAGTGTTGCTCTCCCAGTTGTGTCGCTGCTTGAAGATCCCTGGGCATTCTGGCCTGAACCACAAAAGCCGTTGTGAATTGTTTTTGAGACACCTCGACTACTCTGACGATTACATCCAGGAAATAATGCTACTTCTTCCTGACACAGTTCAACGGGCTCGCAAAACCGAGGCAAGGTGCCATTGTTGCCTATCATTTCTGTGGCTTTGTGCGAGGGTCTCCGTTGCTTTTACTAGGCTTGGCAGGATGTTTGAACACCTGACACATTCACCTTTTCAAGTCAATGGAAAGAGTATGGGGTGTCATTGCAACAGAGTCCTGTTGTTTTGAAGATTCCAACCCTGGCCAGTTTCTCTTCGCAAAGCCAAAAACGGATGTTTGGCAAAACCCAGCAGCTTTAGACTGGGAAAGGGTTTTCAGAGCCTTGCTACTCCCCAATCCCCACCTGGTTCTTCAAGGGCTTTAATGGTGCTGAAAAGGCGTAAAAAGGGCTCCAAAACCATCAGTATGAAAGCAAAGGGAAGCAATGCGGATCAATCAGATTTCCAGACAGATGACTGTTTTAGATGTGATTTCAAGCCGTCGGGGAGTTGAATGTGACCAGGACACAGAGGAAGACGGGGCAGACCCTGCCCAAGCAGCAGATGAAAACGACTCAGAAGCAGAGGCGTACGAGTTGCAGGATGAGATGCAGGCGTGTGACGACCAGCAAAACCAGGGTGCTGAGGACGCGATTGACCAGCCGCAGGCAGACGGACCTTCGCCTGCTCATGTTGGACCTGCGCGCGATGTTGGACCTGCGCCTGATGTGCTTATGCCTGACGCGGCGCCTGAGGGACACGACAATGAAGGGGCTTCGCAGCGCAAGGACTGTTTGGGCGAAGATCAGGTTAAGCTTTGTGGCCTTTATTTTCTGTTTGTACTGACCAACAGACTCGTTTCGATTTGAAGACATGGCTGCGTTGCTTGCCTAAAAGGAGCGCGCTGACCGTGGGCTGCCTCACGCAGAGGGCTTCTTTCGGGGCCAGTCTTCTGAGCAGTTTGCGCCGGCTTGCTCGCATCACTTTGGCGAGCCAACAGAGGCCTCGCCTTTTTGCCAAGCTTTGCTACCGCCAGGATTTAAGTATGAGGGCAAATCTTCTCGGGCGGTCTCGTTTATGCCAGCTGGCGGTGCTCTTCCTCGTGGCACGCGCCGTTCAAAGGAGGCGGCAGTCCAAACTGCCGCTGCGTGGACTTGGCGTTGGTTTGCCACTCTTTCTGCTTCTCAGCAAGCTGCGGTGAAAGCATCGCAGCCTGCAAAGAAGCGCCGCCTAGGGTAGCCAGTGATGAAGCATCACTGCTGGGGAGGTGGGCGGTGGGGTTCAAAAAAGAAGTAGCATTGAGGGTTGCCAATTGCTTGGGCCCTCCCATTATATATTTATCAAAAAAGGTGTGAAACCGGGTTAGCTATGTAGTATGGGAAACCTTCCATTAGAACAAAGCAAAAGGAACCCCCAGCCGGTTTGGGGGATCTCCAAGAAGACACGACAAAAATCTCAGCACTTTGATTACCAGGTGCCCTGCGCCCGCTGGAGGAAAAGGGAACCGAATTCCACCGACAAGCTGGGGATGTTTTGTGGTTCCCGAAACCGGGTCAACAAAAAATACATACCACGACAAACAACAACACCCACCAAGTCAAACCACCAGCTCGGTTCACTGTGGTCTCCCCAGTTTTCTCCCTCGTGTGTGCGTGTTTCCAAGGCAACCAATACATAGTACCAATCTAAGAGCTATTTGTGTAAACAAGTCGTCTGTCCCTCTAATCATGACGTTGAGTCTTCTTTAGAGGGTGCTTTGCCCACCAACATGGCGCAACAGTGTTCCTTTTCTTTCATGTGCTTGAGCCCCCCTGAAAGAAATGGCTGTGGCTCAAACAAACGGTACCAAAATGGAACCCTGGTAAGTGGAAACATGGACCAAAAACCTGCGTAACCGCTGCGTAACCCCTCCTGTTTAATTTGAGCCGCACCCAGATGTGTATACGTCCGGCAGCCGCTGATTCCCTTTAAACCCAACAAAGGAAAGGGTCAACATACCAATTTCAGCAAATGAACGTTTTGGTCTTGAAAACCCACCAAACAAAATCCGGGGGAGGTGCCACCAGCCACACGAAAACACTCACACACACCCCAGCCCACCCCAGCCCACCCCAGCCCAGCCCGAAATCGAAACCAGAAATCGGGCTCCGGGCGCAAAGGGCTCCGGGGCACCGCCTTTTTGGAGCCAAGCCTCCAGAAGCTCGTACTCCCGTTGCCGCACCAAAGCCTTCGGCTCATTGGGGTTAAGAAACGGTGGCCAGGGTCTGGGCCTCATTGTGGGCCTCATTGCTTTTTGTTTGGGGGGGCGGGGGTTCGTCTTCTCTTGGTGTTTTTTGGGGGGGAAGGGGGGAGGGGGGTTACCAGGAAAAAACGGGATTTTGGGGGCACGGATTACCGGTGCCTGATTGGAAGTGTACAGGTTCGCGGTGACCGGGGATTTTCCTTCACCCGCCTTTCTTCTGTTTGGGGGGGGGTTCGTCTGCGGTTGATTTCCATGAGATTGAAACCGTGGATGAACGTGGGAAAACGGCCTTCCCGGTCAACTGGATCTCTGTTCGTCGAGAAAACCCATGGGAGGGACACCTCAGCTTCTCTGCTCTGGCGGTGTGGATTGGCGATTTCCATGGGATTGAAACCTTGGCTTCCCTCCTTGTTTGGTGGTTTGAATTGGTCTGGACGCCTACAAAAAACAAGGCTTCAAGTCCCCAAAAGCCGGGCTCTTTCCGTCTTTGTTGATTTCTGTGGGCTTGAAACTGTGACCATGGGAAAGCGGCAAAGCATGAAAAGCCTCCTCCGAAACAAGGTTACACGACCTCTGGAGGCTCTTGCGCGCCGCTGCGTTGCCGCGGACAACAAGCAGTATCATATTCTTCGCATTGAGCCGTTGCAGCTGTCGTGCCGTGGCTGTTGCTTCTGTTGGTGTTCAACAGCCTGCATTGACTCTCGCGTTCGGCGCACCACAAGAAACGGCGGCGGATGGGTGGAGGGGATAAGGGATGCGTGGCGAAATCTACCAGTCGTTCCACCGAAGCCGGCGTACTTCAACAGGAGTCTGAACGCGCGGTTGACAATATTTTAGTGAAGTTTTTGAATCTTTTTTTTTTTTTATCTCGGCTATGAACTTTTCTTTCGGGAGTGCAGACTCTGATACTTTCCGGACTTCGAGTGTACAGGCGAGAATAACGTGGGGCAGGCGAACCACATCCCAATGTCCGCCAGAGCAACTCACACGTCTAAACTCCAAGTGAAAGTTCTCCTCGTTGCCCTAGACGCCTAGCTAGTTGCATTGACGGGCGCAAGTCAACGGGTGTGAGCAAAAATAACATGTTATGCTTGGATAATAAAAAGGCAGAGAACCGCGGAGAGACAACTACTAATTGGTGCACCCGCGACGTGTGTGTGTGTGTTTGTGCGTTTAGCGCAATTCGGCTTGGAAACTGGCCTCACAGGACTTCGCCCGAGGGCGCGATCACTGTGATCGCGCCGGCCAGTGCGCACCCTGCACCTTGACGAAAGAGGAAAATTGACTCTGTGTGCCAAACGAGCCGCCACTGTGGCCGCGTTCTAGTGCACAGGCCGGGCTAAGAAAAAAACAACTGGAGCCATTCCAGCAAAACATGACTGACGACGACGGTAGTGGGTGCACGTCAGCGGGCGTGCGTACCACTTGGCAGGCGTGGGTGCGCAGTGCCTAGCGAGCACACGTGTGGGTGTGCTTGCCAGGCCACTTGGCAGGCGTGAGTGAGCGGGTGCTCGGTGCACGTGCGCAGGTGTGCTCACCACTTGGAGCGGGCGGGCGCGCTTGAGCGGGTGTGCCAAGCTTGAAAGGTGACGGGAACCGAAATGGCCACGTTCGCAGGAGCCACGAGGGGTCGTGACACCCAAAACAAGGGGGGAAGCAAATAAACTGTTCTTTTCTTGGAGGGAGTGATTTTGGAGCCAACTCGCCATGGGAAAACAAGGATGGTCAGTAGGGAATTCATTTAAAGTGTGGGGAATAAACAAGTCAGGCTTTTGAGAACACTGCCCGCCTCCACAAAGCAAGACACAGGGGCACCACTGGAGGCTTAGGTATCCCCCACACTTCTGCCAACCGGCTGGAAAGAAACATACGTGCGTCAAAAAAATGGGAAGCCCCTTGGATGAAGTCCATGCGCTTTGGGTCTTGGGATACTTGTTGCATCAGCGACTGGACTTTTTTGTGCCAGGTGAAAACTTAGGAAATATAGGGACACCGTGCACACTGTTTTGATGAGAACCACTGACCAGGAAACACACCCGACCACCAAGAAAGATGGACGTGCACAGAAACCACGTCCAAAGGGAAGGAGATGGGGTCTGTGCACTTCCATGTTTGTTGGTGGCAGGTATAAGATTGGCGTTTGAAAAGGGGCGCATCCTTTCGGTTGTTTGCTTGGGAAAACCGACCATCTCATTCTGCGGCCCCTACCGCCCCTCGAATGCCGGCCCGCTGGGTCGCCTGTGATGCTACAAAGGCGTCCTCATTCGGCTCTTCTAAGGTGTTGGCATCGTCGCACACACCGCTCCTGACGTAAGACAATCTACTAGGAAGTGTCTGTTATGTGCCTCCAACTTCGTTGCCTGCCAGTAGTGGTTTCGGGGGAGTGGAAGGAACCGTCCTCCCCCTTACCCCCCGTTACCCCCACCCCGACAAACCCGAACCACGTGCTGATGAATTGCCCCAGTGGGCTGCAGCCTTGGACACCGTGAGATCAATCGCGTTGGCACATGGAAGTGGCTAAGTACCTGAGGCCCCTAAAATGTTCTTTTTTCAGCACCACTTGGAAAAATGATGTTTTCCGAAAATTTGAGCACCAGATCGGTTTTTTAGCACCAGAACGGCTGTTAGAACACCAAGGTGATTTCGCAACACCCATTTTTAGTTTTACGTAAAATGTACGACATGCGAACGGTTCGCGAACGGTTTGCGAACGGGTTTTGAACGGGTTTTGAACGCTTTACGAACGGTATTTCCAACACCAAATCCTAGGCACGGCCCATGTCATGACGCAAAAAGAACGTAAACATGCAACGGATTATGCAAAAATAACGCAATCGATGGATTCCCAGCAAGCGACATCAGCAACATAAGGTTCGGTCTGCTCCGCAAGCCCGAACGGTTTTTGTAGCACCAGTGTTGAAATTTCAACACCAAGAAGGCAAAACGATCATTTTCCTGAAAATCGATCAAATTCAACAGTTTTTTGGGGCAGCAGGTAGGCGAAAGCCATACATGTCTTGAGCAGCGCAGGGATCAAAGAGACTCGCCATCAGCGGCAAGTTCGACCCTGCTGCACTGGAAGGTGATGGGTTTCTGAAGGGAGCCATTGCTAAACCCACCAGGCCAACCAAAAGTGCTTGATTGCTTGTCGACTCCCAGAGTTTTGCAGAGTACCATGAGTACCACCAAATCTGGTAGGTGTACCCTTTTGCCAAATACAAACTGCAATGCTTAGATTCTCAAACATCTCTAAATCAGCGAACAGTTCCTGGTGGATGTGCAAACGGATAGTTTTTAGGCCCGGCCCCGAGGATTCCCCACCGGTCCTGGCTCCCGAAAGCGCATCGCTGGCCTGCTTTGCCGGCACATCGCCCTCTGCGTAGATTTGACAACCCGCACTTTCTGAGGGGATGGGCTGAAAAAAAGGCTCACACCTTGTTGTTTGCCACTAAAATGGTCCAACACCAAAAAGTCTAAAATCCAGATACTAAAAAAATGAAAACCCCAACCAATTTTCACCAAACTTTAACTGGGGCAACGTGACGTGGAGAGCAACCTTTTGGGCGGCAGATCATGGCGGAACCCAATGGGTGCTGAAGAACTGAGGCTGGTTGCGAAGGCCCGGCTTTGGAACATACGTACAGAATCACACGGGGGGTGGCACACACGATAAATCGGCCAAGGCATTTACGGAAATGGGGGTGAGGGAGGACTCTCGAGCCATGACTAGAACAGACTTCGGGCCAAGTCTTCGAGGCCTCTCAATGTTCTGGCTGGCAACGGACGGCAAACAACTGTGGTGAATTAGTAAACAACTTAACTCATCCTGAGCAGAACAGGAAAGGTAGTTCGGCGGGCTTGCGAGGTGACGACGCGCTGCGAATCCGTGACTGATGAAGTCTGAGGGCGACGAATTCTCAAGAGCATTGTTAAACAAGCAAACACCAAGTTCACAAACTTAGGTCTTTTTGGCCCCTTTTTGTATTTGTCCCATTCGAGCCATAAAAACACTCATTTCACCCAATAAGTGTTTTTCCCGCTCAATTGGACAATTGGACAATTGTTCTGGTATGTGTCACAATGTCTGCTCATGTCCCGCTGATTTCCGCTCCTTTTCCGGGAGAAAACTGGCCATATCATGCCAATCAAGGTGTCTGCTCATTTCATGTTATTCCGCTAAATATAACACATATGTATATATAAAAATGTGCAGACCCCAAAAAGTGACCAAATGGAAGATCTAGCAATACGTGGCAAAATCATTGCCCGCCACCTCATGTCAACCTGAGGCGTCATAAGTACTGCGCGTTTGTGACTTCTGCGCTTGGTCAGCTTGCTGACTTATTTTGGGAGATGAACACCCCACTCACGCCACTTGGTCTTTCTGTCATCCCATGACATCCAAGGCTGACGAAAACGCCGTTTGCACGGTAGTAGCGGTACGAGTACAATCTGAATGCAAGCCAAACGCTCGAAAGTATATTTGTTTGATAGCAAGGACACCCTGTCTGACTATCAGGTAGACTACACATGCCAACCGGAGACAGCTGTAAGATGGGAATCATGACGCAGCTCAAGAATAAAGCACCAGCCACAGACTCAGTTAAATGGCTCAGCCAGCCAAGCTGCAAAATGTTCCGCTCTGCAGCAATATTGTTTATCCACCTGTCACATGCCTGAACTGTGCACTTGCCTTTGCCAGCCAGAAAAAACAAGACGTACTTAGAAGCGTACTTTACCTGCCAGAACGGCCAAGTGGCCTGCTTGCCCAGTGTCCCTTTTTCTTCATGGGGGTTCCCCACCCAAAAGGACCCCCCGCCTCCCTGCGAAAAATCAATCATCCCCCCCCCTTTCCGGGCAAGAAGAAAACACTCGGGAGTGCCATTCGAGCTGTGTCCACACGAGTGCCTTTGCAAGTCGATTTCGACCCACGTCAGTGGTGATTACTTTATGCAGAGCGGAATTGGTCACCTACGGATGTGGCCGGTTCTGAATTGCGGAGTGCCACGCGACGGAACCGCCCTGCAAGCCGACTGCAGCTGCCTCCAGATCGAGGTCTGCAAAGCCGCTGGCCTGGGAAATCCCAAACCGTTTCCGGGCCGGGGAGAGCTTAGAATAAGCTTAGGCCACAGCCACTTTTTCGGCTTTGTCTATTTTAGTAGGGGAACCCTCCCCCGAAGTAAAAGGGCACTGGGGGACCGAGGCTTGAAATCACTAGGCCCCTTCCAGCGACTTCAGGCGAAAGGCAACCTGCAAATGGTGTCGACCACGTTCGGCACGTCATCACATATGATGTAGTGCCATTTGCACTGGATGCAACAAGTACATTCAGTGCATGAAGGCGACATGTTGCAGTAAAACCGGCCACTCATCACTGCGAATGACAAGGCTTTCAACATTGTCAATGTGAAAGGCATGTACCCGATGCAATCAGACAAAAACAAATATCATTTCAAAAGTTGGCCCGCCGTCCCAATATCGCTGAAATGAACATTAGATTTGTTTGCCGCTAATTCTGCCCAAAACCGCCCTTGATGACTAAATGAATACCTGAGAAGTGAGGGGGGCGAACCCTAGAAACCAAGCGAAATCCCAACTGAAATGATTGTTCTGGGATATTCTCCTTGATTGATCGTCTGGTGAAGCGAAGCGTGCACAGTGAAGAACGGGCCACCGAGGAACTGTGATAATCAGACTGCGGAAAGCTGCTGATGGCTGACAATCTGCTCATGAATCTCATTCCCAACATACCGAGGCATCATCGGGATTGAGTCGTTGCTGACTAGATAAACATATTTATTTACGCCAGCATTTGTTGGCACCTCCGCATTAAGGTTTGCCTTTGAACTTTATACCCCTTAACCCGCGGCAACTGCTTACGTAGCGTAAAAATAACTTTGTACGCAATTCGCTTCCCACACGCGACTCAGCAGGTGTGGTTGCCTAATGCTCGGAGCAGCCGATTGGTCTCTCGACACACAAATGAGTTGGGCTGGCCCGGACTGATAGAACTTCGCTGTCCCAGAGGCCCCACTCAATGTCAACATCTCTAATTTGAGAGGTTGAGAGGCATCAAATGATCGCCGCATTAGCGGCTCGAGCCTCTGGTAATAAATTGTTTCTCGAATCCTGCGTGAATGAGCAAGAGGATCACCAAACCATTACTCACACACAAAGTAGATTGTCCAGGACCCGCAAACATGTATTTCAGTGACTGCTTCTCGGACCGTACACTGACCTGAACTGGTGGAGACTCTCGTGCAGGCGTTTTTGTACACTGGCAGGTGTTTTCGCAGGAGCATTCGCTCCATTTTGCATGACCGCATAGTCCCATTCCCGCGTTTGCTCAGTTTTCGCTTTGTCCGTAGCACTGCCTATGCCTATGCTACGGCATGGTAGTCCGAAGATCGATTAGGCTGAATCGTGACTTGATTGAGACAAAAAACGCCGGAACGAAGCAAGAGACAACAAGTCCCAAATCTGATGAGCGTTCTACCAAAAAAAACAAAAACAAAAAAAACGTAGAACTGCGCAAACAGTGAGGCAGCCAAGCTGAGCGCGCTTGTTGTTGAGACGATGGTGAAAATAGCGTAGCTCGCAATGCTAACCGGAAAAAGAAAAAAAAGCTTTAGTCAACACTGAGGTTGCTTCTGGAGTTTACTCTTGCTGCCCCAGCGGCCCCAGTGCCATGGGAACTTCCAGACACTCATCTTGTGCTGGTTCATCTTTCAGGAATCCCACCCAAGCAACAAGTAGACACTAGTTGAATAAGCACAAACACAAAACCACTCCATAAAACGCGCAACGGCCAACACACGCCGCTTCACTTGGGCCATCTCCCGAGAAACGTGCACGCACAGCTCCCTTGTCCACAGTTTGCCGGTTCCCGATAAAATCCAAGAGAGTTGGACCCATAAAGGGGGCGCTTTCGAGTTTGGCCTTGTACCGCTCCCCAAGAGGCTTGCTACAAATTGAGCACATGGGGGTGTTCTGCACGCTCCTTTTGCTTTCCGAAAAGAGTTTGCAAACCCTCGTCCCACATGATCCAAGAGGGAAATGATCACCTTTTTTGTAGATCCCTGTGTCTTCACTTCACTTCTGTTTTCGCCAAGTCCTAGTTGCCTAGTGATCCTCCCACCAAACTAAATGGGATTTTGCGGGTGGCACTGAACAACTAAGTAACTAAGTGCACCTGTTCACCCCACTCTTCACCAAATTCGCATATAACACAACTTGTGAAAACTAGGGACCAGAATATATGGGGCCAAATCAACTAAATGATCATGGCCAAGTTTGGTTTGAACGTACCACCCACACACACATACACACACCTGGAGTCTCCATGATCCTTTAACAAATGGGGTCATTACCCAAAATAAGGGAGTCATGGACCAATGTTTACAGGGTCATGGAGACTCCAGGCACGCGCACACACACACACACACACACGCACACATCTATTCCCTTTACTTATTTAGACCTTTGACCGAGGCAAAGAAACCCTCAAACTGCCGGCCTCTGTAAAGAGCTCCGCCGGTCTGGCGAGCGGTAGGGGTGTTGGACTTTGGGGGGTGTGGGGCCTGTTGGGGGGGGGGGGGGTGGTTCTGGACGAGGGGAGTTTCTGGACGAGGACGAGTTGAGGGGAGTTGAGGGGAGAGGGGAAACTACCCTTGGTGTTAAGGGGAAATCAGGGTATCACAAACATCCTGCACCCCCAAGGACCCATCTTTTCTGCCTTTGACCCAAAAAAAATGGGTCCTTTGGGGGTCCAGGATGTCAATGAGTCAACAGCTGGCAAGGCCTTGGGACTGGCAGGCGTGTTGCGCCTGAGGCAACACGACCCGGGGGGCCGAAACTTGTGGCAACACGAGTGGGCCTTGCATTTTTTTTTGCGGGTCCAATCCAAAGGAAACCCAACGAAAAATGACAACACACCGGCTTCAGCGGATTTGTGAGCACATAGTCTTACAAAAGATTGAACACTTGCCACGAAAGTGTTAAGAAAAAGAAGAGAGAGGCAGCTGCGAAAAAGCGCCAGGAACCGCTGACCCGCAACCGCTGACGGTCACAACCACATCCGTCAGGTCGCTACACAACCAACCGTGCGGTTGAAATGGCACAGCCCATGCAAAGAGGCGGGGGTCACCCTGGGTGCCTCCATCAAGAACCCAGGTTTTGGCCCAATGCCAACAAAAACTGTTGACCACAAAACATCGTTCACTTTTTACCTTTCAAACCAAGTTGGAACCTTGGGAACCTCAACGACATGCCCCACGTTTCAGCCCTTTCGTGAACCACTCCCGCGCCTGGGTGTGAAGCAGTTCGGGGACCGCCTCACGCGCGATGTGTGCCCAGGGGATCGGTTCTTGATGTTTTTTGCGCATGCCGAAACGGGTCATTCTCCAAAACAAGCCACATGCATGTGTTCTCCCCAAAAAAAGCAAACACCAAAGAGAGGAAAGCTGGAATGTCCTAGCAGCTTAGCTGATCATGCATTTGCTTCGTTTAGTGCTCAAAGTCGCCCTGTAGGTCGTAGGTTCACTTGGGAAATGGCGCCAGCAGCTCTGACTTGACTCGGCGACCAGTACTGGTTGCAGGTGTCGCCCCAGAACGTCTTCCAGCCGCTTGGGTTTTTGGCAATCATTCCTTCGGTGTGTGTGTGTGTTTCTTCAGGGATGGTGTTGCTGCTGGGTTTCTGGGTGTCCTTGAACACCACAAAACAACCAGTGTAACCAGTTCCTTTGAAACGGTTGCAATCCACCAGCGAACATCATCCCCATGTCAAGCCATGTAACTACAAATCCGCTCAACGTTGTTCCGAACACTGGCACAAGGGTCGAACAGGAGACCAACATGAAACATGTCAAACATCCTCCACCCCCAATGGCTGGCAAATGGTCTGTGGAATGACCTATGGCTGTTTTGGGGTTTCTTTCCAGCAGGGGGTCCTGGCTAGCATTTGGCTCTGAATGCCTTTATGCTCTTTCGAAGCAACATATCATGTTGACTGCAAATGGAAGTTGCGCAGCAACTTAATCATCTACTCCCACAAGGGCCGACAGAACAAAGAGGCGGCTAGACCTTACCTGGACCTTCAAACGTACCTGATATTTCTGCCTGCCCTGTCAATCGGCTGGTTCTGGGAATTTGTACCTTTTTTTCTTGGCTTGTCCTCTTTTTTGGACCTCGAGTTTTTGGAGGCATGCGGGCTGTCAGGTCCTAATATGATCTACTCGAGCAGAAATAGTGTGCAAAAACGCCCGCAATGGCACGCAAAACGGGGAAAAAACGCAAACGAGCGCAAACTTGAAAAGGGCTCATTTGAAAATATAAGCCTCGGGCACTGGAAGGTCCAGGTATAATTGGGGTCAATGACAAAAGACGGGGCCGTCTCAACAAGTGAGCCGCCCCTTTGATTCAAGTTTCAAAAGGTTGTGAGGAATTCCCAAGGCACTGCACTGTGTTCTAGCAGGGCTCATAGGCCCGCGTGGGATATTCATTGTGGGTTGTCTTGCGTAGGCGCTCCCAAAGGCAAGTTGCCATAGAACTACATATCATTATAGATGTATAATAATAATTTATCACAGAGCTTTGCATGGCCACAAGCTTCTAGTAGTTCAGGCTACACGGGGGACAGTGGCTACATGACTCAGTGACAACTATTTTTTTTGATTTGCGTCGCTGCGTGTTAGCCGGTAAGCTCCTGTCGCTCAGAAAGTGAGGCCTGCGTTTTCCGAAGCCGAACCGCTTCAATTCGCGCAGGCTCCGCGTAGGCTCTCGCATAGGCTCGCGAGGCCATTTCTTTGAGTCAGTCCCTTTGGGGGAGATCCTCTGCGGCTCATGTTAAGCTTGCATCAATCTGCCAAATGGCGCAGCGGCATCTGCGCAGGCAACGAAGAATCAATGGGGCTCTACGAAGTTTAGGGTTTAGGGTTTAGGGTCAGGATGTTAAACACAACTGTGCTCTAAGATGCTCTAAGCGACCTGTACGATTCGACCCCGTTTCGAGTCCCCTAAGCCCTTGTCGACAAGACGTCCTCGGGGTTTCCGCGCCTCGCTCGGCGCTCATCCCGCAGGCGCTGTAGCGGCGATGGCTTGGTGGGCGTCCGAAAGTCGAAGCCTTCGTCGAAGTCCACATCTGGCGGGCGTCGTACGCCCGGAGAGAATCATGTGGCTGGGTCAAAACGAATGGGATCCCATTTTGGGGTAGGTGCACCACCCATTTTTGTCTATTTTAGTGGGGATTGGGATGTTCACTGGGGGTACGGGCTTTTGACCCATGGCCATGTCAGGGTTGAAGCAGGTTGAAACGAGGCCACGTCTTGAGTAGACCCTGAACACGAGAGCCCACAGTGCCTGGGACACTCCAAGTCCCATTGGTTGGCTTAGAAGTCAGACATAAAGGCAAACGGCCAAGAAAACACCTCGTTTTTTTTCTTCTGGCTTCGGCCGTAATTTACAAAACGGTAAAAAGGAGCATGAACAACCAAATGGCCAGAGGAAAAATGCTAGGCTGTCCTCAGATCCCGCTAGGCTGAAAAAAGCGAATCGGATGGTTGGGAGCCACCAAGCTTCTGATATTTCACGATCCACGTGATGCAGGACATGGCAGTTCTACTTCAGAAAAAGGTGGGTCTACGCCAAATGCTTTTTCCACGTGTGTTCTACGGTTTGTCTATGGTTCTTCTACGGATTCTCCCAAAACAGTGCTACTCATTTTGCAGTGGTAAAAATAGGCAATGGTACAAACCGCCCGCCAAACATGGCAAAGAGTCCAAGGGAAAAGAAAAGGCACACGTTACCAGTAGTACCCAATGCTCCTGTGCTGGCCATGTCTGGCCTCTCATGACAGCGCTGATCGTTCACCTGGCCAGCAAGGGCCACGGGGGCCGGGGACGCAAACACCCAAACACCTGTAGGACATGATGGCTACCCAGGATTCAGCCACACACACACACACACCCTGCCCACCTTGGGCTGTCTGCCAATATTATTGTGGGAAAACGATGAATTGAGGGTTAATCACTCGGATTCATTCAGCCGTCTCGCAACATCGACACTGACATATTGTTGCTAGATCGCCTCTAAGTGTTCACCACTCGACAGGCGCAACAGGCTGAGCAACAAAGCAAGCCACTATTCCATTTCCTTGAACAGGGCGCCAGTGTCCAGCCGACGAAACTGCCTTGAGGGTTCCCTTCAGAGCCTTGTGTTTAGAGAATCAAAGATGCCGCATATGAAAATACCCATTTGCCAGGCTCTCTCATTTCGAGAGAAACCCATTTCATCTTAAGCACGCCATTAACGTGTGAATAAACCAGCGCATCGAGACCAAAAGCTGTCTTAAAAACGAACATTACGCACCTTGCTGCAACAATACTGTGGATGGAGGAAATCAATTTCGCACCACCTAAGAAAGCCCAAAATGACAATATTCCCCAATAAACACCAAGAACCCATGGTGTCAACCATGGTTTCAAAGTGGTGCGAAATGGATTTTGATTTCGTCCGTCCACGGTATCCAACAAAAACGCCGTGGCCCTGGAAGCAAAGGAACCTTTGGCACCGGAAGGATCAAGGGACCTTCCTTGGCCGCTTTTATATATATATATATTCCCCTCCGCGCGCAGAATCGGCAAAAACTGGATGGCAAGGGCCCTGGAAGAAGACTGAACAAATCTATATAATTGTGCCGTCCTGCAAGGTAACAGGCAAGTTGCCAGGAGCATCCTAGCAAATCCACCAAGAGTTTTGCAGTGTGCTTCCCTTTCAAACCATCCTTCAAGACTACCAAGGGGTCCCCCATTCAATTTGAGTGGTCTGCGAAGCTGCGCCAGTTGGTTGAATTGAAGCAGTTGTCCTGTCAAAGCGTGACGTCACAGTCGTTTTCCCCGTTCGTTGATAAACCACAACTCATACCAGAGGTAGTGGCAATTTGGCTGTGGGTCAAAAATAGGTACCCAAAATGGAACCCTGGTAAATGGAAAAATGGACTAAAGCCTGCGGCCCCTTGTGGTTTAATTTTGACCCATACCCATTTATTGATTGAAGCAATAGAAAGACTGAAGGAAGTGCAGCAAAGTGGTCCAATGCAGCAAAGGGCAACCTTCATGCCCGGAAAACACGTTGACGGTTGGTCCACGAGGACCAACATGCTTCAAAATAAACACCCAAAAATACATTCTCATCTGATCCACAAAAATAAAACTTGACATAATTCATGTTAACCCCGGATTCATAAACCCCTGCTGATTAATATGGGGGTGTCAACCCGGTGTTCCTGGGGATTCAGACCACTTTTGGAGGGCCCCCCAACCCCATAATGAAGGGCTCACGATCCCGAGAAAACTGGGTCGTCCACTGCTGGCCAAAGAGCCACCACCACCGAAAAACAGCCGTGGGTTTTAATGGAACAGTCGTGGTAACGCCATGGGTTTACCTGGCTTTAAGCTTATTAACTGAATTGAAGTTGGAATAAACGTGGTTTTGATGTGAACCCAGGAGCTCCGTTCAACTTTGCGTGGCTGCGGCGAAACAAAGGATGCTGATAGTCTATTCCTTTAGGGTGTCCAATCAGGAAAAGAGGCCGGACTGAGCTTGGCTTTCTACTTGTGCAAACAACATGGCCACGGTCAGCCACAGGATTGCCCTGGGGCCAGCCCCGGCCTCAGGCCGCCATATCAGACTGCTGGACAACCCGAGGCTGCTTTCAGGCAAAGTGCCCTGCAAATGGATAGCTCCCGTGTCGAAGCTCTTCTCGTTGCCAAAAACAGTGGCTGAATACGCAGATATTTGGATAAATCAGAAGAACAACAACTCTTTTGCCCCAAGATTTCATGCTTCTGAAATCTAAAACATGCGAATTCAATCAACACATGCAACTATTCGACTGCTTCATCACTTACAGGCGCGGCCGTTGTGACGCGTGTGTTGTCGCAGCGCCATGCAGTGGATACTCTGCTTGCAATCCTTCAGGGCCAGACAGCGCATCCTCATACGTTGATTTCATGATGTCAAAAGAGAAGTGTACTCACTTCCGATCTAGTGGATGACCCAAATCCAAGAAAGTCACCGATTTTGTTGCTTGCCACTAGGCCAAACCCAACAAGTGACTCAAACTCGGGAAGTGTATGGCTCAGATTTGGTTTCTGCTGGTGTTTCCCATGAAACACCACAAAGAGATCCACCGAAAAGGAGATAGCAGGAATTCACTCTGTTCAATGTGTTTTGGGGTTCTTCTCCCACTCCCACCCTGTCATAGCCATGGTTCAAAATACTAAAATCGTGCTACTAAAACAAACGGTTCGTTCAGTTCATCACCCCCCCCAACAAAAAAGAACAACAACGGTTGCAGCACTCCATCCCCCCAAAAGAAAACACACACACACAAAACTATTGTAGTCCCCGACCTACCATCCCAAACTGCGACCTCAGAGGCTGAAATGAGGACAGGGTGGAAAGGTTCAAGGGCAAGAAGTTACAATGGCAAGCCATTCCAGCCTCCCAGCCCTGGAAAGGGGACTTGGTGCAACTGGAGCCCGAAACTCACACACGGGCGTGGGCGTGGGTGTGTGTGTGTGTGTGGGCGGTTGCAATTGAAGTCCAAGCCTTCAACAACAATTGGACGTAAGAAGCTGACCTTACCACATTGGCAAAGGGGCCACGACCCGGATTTTTGTACCAGGTGACCACCATCCATCTCTGGCCAGTGTGTTAGCAACCACACAAGTTTGCACCTGCCGAAATATGTTATTCTCTAGCACCCCGCCGGACACCGGCAAACTTCCGTAGATTTGCGAAGCTGCTCACTGGCAGAACTGCTCACTGGCCTGTTCGGTAACAAGGTGACAACTGGGTCAGCCACCAAATCCTTCAATGAAATCCTGGGTGTAAGTCCTCCCCTTGGTGCCCCTCCCCTCTTCCAAGGTGAATCAACATAACTAAACATACGTCACGCGTCACAGACATCGGTCGCAAGCCGAGGTTGCAGATGCTCACCGGGCGCGCCTCGCACTTTTAACTCACCGGGCTTCAGCTTGCTCGCGATTGCGCCTGGGAGCCATCAATGAAAGGCGGAACCCCGAAACCATGGCCATGCACCATGAAAGCTATCTCCGTGGCTGCGCCAATTGGGATAGATGAAAACCTATACTTGGATAAACCACTCACCACCTGGTGCAGGATTTTATCCACGAAACCTTTCTTCTATTTTTTGCTCTCTGTTCTCTGAAGGCCTTCCAAGCTCAAAAGCCGCGCCTACGAAGGTCCTCCAGCCAATTCGCGTCCCGGTACGCTTGCAGAGCGCCCAGGATGCCGTCATCTGAGCGGCAAAACAAAACTCGCCAACACGGACGCCCTTGGTCCAACAAAATATGGAAGTGGGTCAAAAATATACCTAGAGTCTCCATGACCCTTAAAAGAATGGGTCCATGACCCCATTATTTTGGGGAATGGCCCCGTTTTTGAAGGGCCATGCAGACTCTATGTACCCAACATTGAACCACAGTAAGTAGAAGTAAGGACTAAAACCTGCGGATAGTTTTTATAAGTTGAATTTTGACTCATATCCTTTTAAAGGGGATGGCAATGTGCTCATGCGCCCGAATCGAGTATCTAGGGACTTGAGAACCAGATTTTGTTCAGCGCACCATCAATCATGCGCACCATTAAATCAGCACTATCATCACCCAAGTGGTAGGTTAAGGGGAAACCACCAACCAGTTTCTCACTGTAACGGCATGGTGGTCCAAAACTCTTCTTTTTGCAGCCCCCTGCTCAAAATGAACAGAACCAAACAAAAACAGCTAAAAACAATAAGCATGCCAACAACAGTGAGCCAACCCCCAGAAAGAATCAAACGAATACCCCAACTTCCACTTGGTTAAGACCCCTGGAAAAAAAATATATATGTCCAGTAGTGATAGATTCCCTTTAAAACCAACAGGGGGGGAGAAAAAAACAACAACAAAAAAGCATTTCAGCAAATGGAAGCCACGTGCCAGCCTTCCCCCCTCTCCTCCCTCTGCGCGCCTTTGAGGCGTCGCAAGGCCGCCTCCGCGTCGTCCGCCAGCAGGCGGGGAACGCGGTAGCCAGCAGCTTGCACCTGCGGGTTCCGGCGGCCCGCCCATCGCTCGGCTCTGGCTTTCGCCTTTTGGTTGGAGATGCCGAATCGGTTTCAGCCTCGTGGTTTTCGGAGTCTTCGAATTGCTTTGGAAGTTCCGGCCCAAAGTTGGCTGAGCTGTTTTCTACTTGGCTTGCAGCCAGTGCCGGAGCCCGGTGGTTCGGAGTCTTCTCGAATTGGTTTGGAAGCTTCTTAAGCCAGGACCCCGGCAAATAACCCCAAATAAAATAACCCCTTTGGGAGGTCATTCAGACCATGTGCCAGCCATTGGGGGATCCTGGAGTCGGTTGATTTGTTTTCTAATTGGCGGTTTGGAGCCGGAGCCGGAGCCCGGTGGTTTGGTGGTGAAACGGAGGGGTTTCCCATGTTCCCTTTTTGGCGCGCGTGCGATCGGTGCTGAATCGGTAGCGAATGACCCTTCCGCGCTTTGGGCATGAACCGGAGGGGATTCCCGAGGAAACCAAATCGGGAGGGTCATTCCAACTCATTCCCTGGCGATCGAACCAGCAAGAAGGGAAACCGAAACGCCATTTCTGGGGTCCCAAAGGGTGACACACAAAAACCAGGTTTGATCCTGAGCAGTAAACGCGTAAGTACCTTGTTTGGTCCGCATTTTGTTCCATATTTCGTATTTGGAGGTGAAGAGTGAACCTTATAATTAACTTATTTTTCATGGTCCATTGATTCTGGTCATTAAACCCTAAACTGATCAACAAAAAAACAAATCAGCTAACTTTAGGTGAAGTCACAGACATGCGCCCATGCGCCCCAAAATGTGGGTTGCTTGGTCTTTTTGAACCCGGTGGATTGATGAACGGTAGTGACTTGTTGTTTCCCGCCAGGATCTTCTCAAGATAGAACTGGAGAAGTGAATTATGGATCACTGCTGCCTCGAATCCCGCCAAAGCGAGGCCCCTGACCGCCCCTTATACACGCAAAACGGTGCTTGGACCAAGTCGAAAAGAAGTCCAAAATCAGTGGTTTCCCTTTGGTATCCCTTCAGAGCAAAAACCAAAAAGGCACTCTCAAAGAGCACATACCCTATGTTCTGGGTAAACCAACTCCAAGGGTAAGGTCGCAAACTATGTTCGCTACAAGTTGCCGATTATCTCCACGAACACCTCGCGGTGGACTCATTCACAGGGTTTTAGGGCGTTCGCCCAAAAACTCCCCGATTTTACACATGGATATGCGAGCATATCGCTAAACCCGCCTTCCCAAGTGGTTGCTCACTCAGTTTGGGTTCCAGTCAAGGTCGACCCAAAATGGCTTCTTAGTTTCAACAACTTGGTTCCTGTCTGGAACAAACATCGCAAGTAGTTGCTAAATTCATGTGAGCTGCTTTCGCATTCCAAATCAAGTCCTGAGCCAATGTTGTTGGCGCTCGCCGTTTTGGGAAGGGAAACCTGCCAATGGGGTCAAGCTGTATTTTCTGTTGGTCATTCATCTCGGAACCGCCCACAGTCACCAGCGTATTCTGTGGGTGAGTGAATCCGGAAACAAACAAAAGCAACTATATACCCAGAATTCCAGTGGCCAGTGCAAAAAAACAACACTCTTCCTGTTGGCAGTTGATTTTGAAGGGAAACTCTCCAAAAGAAGGAACAATAAAGAAATCCACTAGGGGTGTGGGAACAACATCAACGCATTGTTCAAGTGGTGGTTAGAGGTATGGAGGCTTCTAGACCACCAATTGGCTTGTGTCAGCCCAGAAGTCATATAGCTCCATACCTAAATCCACAACCGACAAAATTTATTAGATCTGACAAAAGTGTTCCCACAAGGTAATGTCACGACTTCGTCCAAAAAGTGCCAAGTCCGTTGAAGCGAATGAAAAAAGTGGGTCCTACTTGCAGCTTCCCCTTTTCAGGACACGTACATTGGGTACGGGTGCCGGACCAATTCGCGTGCAATCAAAGAAGCAACGGAATGAAGCGAATCAATCGGTAAATAGGATATCTTTTTTTTACGGGCCCAACAAATCGGGTTTCCTTTAAATTTGCAATTCCTTTAAAACCACCAAACATGGACAGCCTCAATTAAAGACACTCGCCGGAACAGACCGACTACTTCCCGGCAAATGGCCTGCTGCAGGTAGGCTTCCAGGGAGATGGTCACACCTGGCAAATCTACGTTGGTCAAAGGTTTGGCTATTTAGCTAACGTGTTGCCAGTACTTGGAGTCTCCTTCTGACCCTTTAAAAATAGGTCCACGACCCCATGACTTTAGGTAATGACCAACGATTTTCAAAGGGTCATGGAGACTCCAGGCAGTTATGTGGGAGACACGTCAAGCTCCGACAGCTGGAAGGATAGAAACATGCGGTGTCCGCTTCCGCTGGTTGGTAGAAGGGACACAATATGGCCATGGCTCAAAATCCCGTACCCCAGTGAACATCCCAATCCAACCACTAAAATAGGTTCTACAATGGGTGGTGCACCTAGCCCAAACTGGGATCCCAAACCGTTTTGACAACCACAGCCATATATCAGGAGGCGACGCGATGTTCGAGGGCTTAGGCTCGGGATGTTGCTTACATTGCAAAGGTGGCATGGCTCACTTCTTTTCACTCCGAACAAAGAAGCACAGATCGAGCTACGGGTCCCGGCCACATCCCATTTGTTAAAATGGGTGATGAGAACGCACGATTTGGTCCACAACTACCGAGCGCGGCGCCGACGTGTTCCCAGATATTCAAGCCCCTCTGTATAAAATCGTGTTTGGCCCAGTTCCATGTTTTCTTTAAATATAGCAAGGGACGTCGTGTCAAACCTAGACAAAGTCCTTGGTTATCTGCACTAACTTCACGGGAAACTAAACCCGGGTGCGGCTTTTCGAGCTCCAAGTAACGCCGGCATCACGATCGGGATCATGGGCCAAGCCATGGAAGGGGTTGAAGTCGTGACCTGACGATCGCGAAGTTCTATAAATTGGATTCGTGTTTCCCTCCGGGTCGTTGGTTTCCTTTTGCTTGTCGTGTAAAAACCATCCAAAAAGGGCCCCTTCCTATAGACACCCCCCCCAACTAAACCAATGGTTACATGTCACCCTGCAGGGTGTAAGGCTTGGCCCAACCTCGCGTTTGAAAGTGACACCCCCCAAGACCCCCAAAGACCCTGGTACGAAAAGGGGACTGACTACCTGTAGTGGGGGACCCATCAAACACAAAAGGGAACAAGGGGTTCACAACTGGGTGATCGTCAAAGGGGGTGACTCGTGGATTGGGGCCTGACAACAGGGCTAGCATGCTGGATTGTGATGCGACACAAGCGATCTCGATTTGTTGGGATCCCATTCTGTGGACACCCCTGAAAAGGGTGGCGAACAAATGACATCAACGTCCGAAGCGAATCTTGGGAACCTCCTGCCAGGAAGAAGGCCTGCAGGATCAACAAGCGGGCTGATGTCTCAAGGATTCTCGGCGCATTCAGCTGATGGGATCGTGGCGTACTTGCTTCGGGCTTGCCATTTCGGAGCGACGGGTGCCGGTCCCAGTAAAGCGGCGCCAGTAAAGCGCCATCCGGGGATCTTGTCTTGCCATCCCGCCACATGGGCTTTGCAAAGCTGCCATATCAACTTGGCAGGTACAGAACCAGCTGCGCGAAGCAGGTTGAGGGGAGAAGCTTGCGCGAAGAAGGTCGCGTAAAATCTGAGTCTTGTTGCTCGCAGCATGCGAGTCTGTTGATAGACTGCTCCGAAAAGCTTGACCTCGGGTGCTTAACAAGAATGACGAAGACATCGACCAGCAACAAGCTTCAAGTTCATCAAAATCTAAACGATCGAAAGGCTGAAGGTCACTGAAGAACACGAAACTTTGGCAGACCAAAGTGACGAAAGGTCTTTTTGCAAACCCCAAGCTCAAGAGAACCAACAACTCCACCCGAGGACTTTGCCCCAAGGGTACAACCATGCGCGGAACTCATCGGCCGGACAGGGATGAGATCATTTCCTTTCTGGGGCGTCCACCAATGCTGCCAAACATACCCTAAGAAATTCGGAAAGAAGGTACATTTTGACTGACGCTCCAAATGGCTCGCAAGCTCTAAGGCACCTTCAACTTCATGAAGGTGAGGTTGCACACCCTCACTTAATGAGCCCCACTTGAGGCATGTACCAGCAGAGGGTTGAGTTAATTGGAGGCTCTCAACAAATCCCGTTGAAACACAGGATCGCTCTCCCCGAAAGAAACGCAATTCCTTAGCTTCCCGCGCTGTTTGGCGATTTGGAGCCCGGTGATTTGCTGGTTGGGCGGAAACCCCAGATGTATCCTCCCACCAATTGGGCTCCTGGAAGACAATATTCCTTTGAATGGGACCAGGCTCTGTCAGGTTCCATGTGTAGGTCCTCCAGTAGAGAGGTTAGAGTAACTAATGGTACCCTTTTTCTGTAGTCTGTTTTTGGTAGGGAAGCCCTCCTCCAAAAAAAATGATCAAGGGGCACCTAGCTGGGGGACCTTGATGTTAATTGGCGGGAGGGTACCCTACACGAACCAGAACTTCAAAGCCCCAACCACTCCAAGCCACAAATTTGGAGCAGCCGAGGTGACGGCTCCAGACCCGGCAAGTTCTCCGCCAGTCTGGGCCTAATTCTTTCCGGCTCGATTGAAAGAGATGTGCGCACGGAACCGGCAGGTTGAAGAGAAACCCCCAAACTAAGCCTGCAGGTCAACAGCTTGAGCCCTCCGGGCTCCCTTCCGCCTGAGAAATGATTCGATCCCCTTCAATCGAGCAGTTGAATATCCAATCCCACAACCCAGAATCTCTATGATGCATGTCTTGAAAGAACTCGTATCTGTACGGGGTAACCCCCCAGGTCGAAGAATTTGCAGGCTGTGAAATGCGGGTTGACTACGGGTGCTGGCTACGGGCCATTTCTTAAGGCCTGCACTTTCTGCGCCGCTATACCCCGAAGCCCCGGGGAAGAACTCCGATTTGGTGAGACCCCGAAAAGGAGCAGGATGGTGAAACCGCCTGTTTTCACATACCGCGAAACTCCTCGTAAATCCTTTGGGTTTCCCTTTCAACGTAGTTGGACCCATGGCCAGTAATCTTTTGTAGGCCCCCAAAAATGGGCTGTGAAAGGGAAGGATAAACTGACGCCAACCGATGAACTACGGTGTTGGTGTGTTTCGCCTCTCCAGAATCAGCTTACCTGGAGTCTCCATGACCATTTAGAAATGCGTGCATGACCCCATTCCTTTGGGTAATGACCGCATTGTTTAAGGGTCATGGAGACTCCAGGTACTCTATTTCCCAAAATGAAGTAGTCTCCCCACTCCAACAATAACAAACACCGCCGCCCGGTCAGTGTCCACCATGCCCACCCTCTCCCCCGCCGGAAAGGGGGGAAACAAATATCCCCTATGATTTCCTTTCGAATCCCCTCCGTTTCATTCCATTTCTCATTCCCGCCTGATTTCGCACCGATCGCAAGCCAAAAGGGCAAACAAAAAAGCTCCCCTTAACCACCAAACCGCCGGGCTCCGGCTCCAAACCAATTAGAGGGAAGCTGAAACCAAATGGGGGTTCCAACCCCTTCCAAGGTAAAACTGGGGCGACAAAGATCCTCTTCTTTCCCCCCATAGGGTTGGATGCTTTATAGGGCTCTTTCCATTTCGCATTCCCTAGGTCCTCCAGTAGAGGTTAGTACCCTTGTTTTTCTCTGTAGTCTATTTTAGTAGGGGAACCCTC
Organism: Effrenium voratum; assembly: GCA_963377175.1. Lineage (NCBI taxonomy): Eukaryota > Dinophyceae > Suessiales > Symbiodiniaceae > Effrenium > Effrenium voratum. The sequence continues at coordinate 348,973 of CAUJNA010003821.1, forward strand.
CCAACCAAAAT
>CAUJNA010003821.1:353983-364902 GCA_963377175.1 Effrenium voratum
TGGTTTCCCTTAAGGGAATCCCCAAAACCGGTTCATTCCCAACATCCGGAAGGTCATTCCCTACTGAGCACCAGCAAGATTAGGCCCCTTTTTGGGCTTCCCAGATTCCCAGGTGCGCAAACTTCAGCCTGGATGGTCCGCCATTTTTTTGCAACGAAGGGAACTACAAGTTGCGTCTGAAATTATTTTGGGGTGTGCGAGCGAAATACCGCAAACCCTACCAGCACCCTACTGCTTTTTTGCATGCCAACCAAAACAAGTGCTGTCCAAAAAGCGGACGCTGGGCGCTCCCCATTTGAACATTGTGTGCTCATGTTGGATGGTTATTTGAAAGAGGAAAGCGCAACCCGGCCAGAGTTCCAATGGACCCATAGACATCATGCACATGTTGTTATGTCCACCTGCAGTCTCCATCACCCCTTAAAAATGGGTCCATGACCCCATTATTTTGGGGAATGACCCCATTTTTTCAGGGTCAAGGAGACTCCAGGCACCAACCTTCTGTTGAGCTTCTCATGATTCATGGCCAGCATCACACCTGGACCTGGTGCAAGTCAAGCCTTGGGCCCCGAAACTGGCTCGAAACCCAGATACCCCGTTGGTTGGTACCGGGAGGTGGGGTTTTGACCCATGCCAAACGTGGACACAGCAGCCAGCACCTTCAATAGCCTCTCATGCGGGAATATGGGGGCATAGGCACATTCCGCGGAGCCAGTCTTTCGGTGGATCAGTTTCGCTTCGATGGATCATCCAGTTCGATCTATGTCACATGCTGCAAACAATTCCCCGCTGTCGTGCGGGACGGCCGAGTCCCATGCAAGAATGTGCATGGCTGGCCGGGGAACGTGGGTCTCTTCAACGGCGTTCGAACCGCTGAAACGGTGAAGCCGAAAACCAGCCACGGTCAAATGTGCACAAAGAGGCGTGCTTTCCGAGTGCCGAGCAGGCGCCCTTCTTGCAAACAATTGGCTTCAGCAAATCATGACAACTAAGCGTAGCCATATGTAGCCATTCACCTTATACATGGCTGTTTTGACCATGGCGTGTGCGGGCAAATACCCAACCCTTTTGTGAAGACGTCACCTTCCAAAGTAAGGCATCAAACAAGACATGAAGCATCCTTCAAAGGGGATGTCTGCTGGAAGGCTTCACTTGAAAGCGCGAGCCAAAGGCTCAGTGCGCCAGCCAAAGGGTTGGGTCGCTCAGTCGATAGGTCCTCCAAGAACTCATCGCTGCTCTGCCACGCATTCGAATCGACCCCAGGGTGGAGGTTCAAATCACGGGCCGGGTGCCACCATCTGTTCACCTCCTGCATGCCTGAAACCATCCCGGCTTCACGCCCGGCGTCAGGATTGGGCAAGCATGAGGGCAAGTTGGTTTCCGGTCATAGGAGAGTGTCATGTTCAGGATATTTTGGACATCCAGAAAGCTTACGTCTTAATAACTCCCGCAAGTGGGATCATTCCGTAATAATATGTTGAAAACAACAACCAGTTCTTAGCTGTGAGGGCAAGGGAGCGTTGTGGAATCAATCAGGCTCATGTATTGGTTCTCGCTTACGTGCCGAATCGGGACGCCTGGCCGACCAATTTTTGTACGTGCTTTGGCTCGCACAAAGAGCCATTGCATATCTGGGTGTTCGGTGGCTGTGTCACGCCACGTCTCAATGTGAGCACATCCATAACTAGGGACGTGGAATTTAAAGAAAAAGGCTCCATTGAGGGGTACTTGGCTGTGGGATACCAAAACACTTTCTTGTGTGAAGCATATGCGACAGGTAGCCCCTGATGTTGATCTCTCTTTTGGGGGGGGGGGCCTCGTCTGCGCTGTCGCATTCGTTCTTGAGAAACTTTGATGGCTGTCCACAAATGTCGCTTGAGGTGTTTATGACAGTTCCTACCAGCCTAAGTCAAATCATGTTTGAACCCTGGTACATATGCCAAGACCGCCATCTGGGTGAAACAATTCACCAACCCAAAATCATGGTATTCTATGCCTGGGTGAGGTTGCAAGCTGTCTAGACTCCCGTGTGGCATGAAAAGACAAGGAACCCACAAGGCAACTCCATCCTTATCTCAATTCCAAACCACCGAACACCCACCAGCCGGGGTTGCCTTTTGACGCTGTGTGGATCGTCTTAACCAGAGTGTAGACCTCCAAATGAAATAATTAGTTACATGTTCCCACAGCTAATCAGTCACATTCATGTGATCTCTCAATGCCCCGGAAAGGATCAACTGGGAAATCTAACCCAGTGGATCCATTTACCTGTATCGCAAGGCAACCAAGGGAACGACCCTTTAACACCCAAGGGGAAGATTGTTGGTTGCCTACTATTTGCGTCTTGCCCTGGATCCCCTGCTTAAACAAAAAGGCTAATAACTGGAAGATTTTAAGCCCCAAATTAAGGCCCCCAGTGGTTGGATTTCGAACCAGCGCCGGAAGGTCGTTTCCCGCTAAACGCCCTCCGGCGCAACGCACTTGGCGCAGAAGACTACGGCGCATGCTTCGCAGCGTGCCAGGCGGGTGCCCGGCGGAAAATGTGCGTCGCAGCCATCACAGCGCCAGCCTAGACTCCAAACTGCCAAAAGGGGGGAGGAAATTTGAATATGTCTCCCACCAGGACCCCTCAATGGCTGGCAAAAAGAACTGTGGAATGACCTCCCAATGGCTGTTTCTTTTTGGGTGATTTGCCAGCCATTCTCAATTATCATGAATAAATACATTTCTCAGGATGCCAAGACCACAAATATCATGGCCTTTCACCCTGGAAGCCCTCATAAAACCGGGGCTTGGGTCTGGAACTATACTGATCCCATCCCCTTTTACAGTTTACTTTTGGGCGAATTGACAGCGGGCCAACACCCAGCAAATGGGTGTAAACCAGAAACAGGCAGACCCGCTTGTTTTGCATGATTTATCCCATTGCCGGGAGCATTTGTTGATTCTGGGATCGTCATGGCTGATTCAATGTAGTTTCTCGAAACCAACCGACTTTGAGAAAACACCCATGCTGCCAGAAGGAAACCAACCATTTGGAGGTGTAGATGTTGGATAATTTTAGGCTGCTTTGTCGATCAGATGTTGGACAAACTGCAAAAGGATATTTTGGATCGCACTTGCTGGGTTGAAGCTTAAGGCCCATGGCTTATCCATGCCTGGCCTTATCAATCTTACTCATAGCCGCCCCAGAATTCCACGAGAAGAGAAAAGCATGCGCAATGCTTCAAGGTCGATTCAGGGCCTGATTCCGGGCTTTTCCGCCCGAAACCCTTTCTAACATCCGATGTATGAACCCGCACCTCAGAGGCGGGGTGGGGGCTCAAAACCCTCGCCAGTCAACCGTTTAAAGCCTCATGGTAAGGTTTGAATTCGGTGTCAACGCAGCCTTTGTTCCTCCCCGTTACAACACACACACACACACACCAAAAAAAAAAAAACGCAAAAACAACAAAGGCTGACTTCCCGCATGCATCCAAAAGGCCCCACTAAAGCGAACATCCGCTTAAAGGGTGGTCCGTGCCATGGACACAGAGCTATTTTGAGCAACCCATCTTTAGTTCTTCCCCCTTCAAATTTCCCACTAAACCACGACAAGCAACATGTAAAATGCTTCCCAAAAACAACCATGAAATTTGCGCCCACCTGGTCGCAAAAAAATGCGCATTTCCCCCGGTCCAATGGGCCCCGCCTTCCGGCGCCTCCTCTTCGCGAAGCTCTTCCGCGCGATGGTGGCACTCCAAGGCCCTGATGCATTGCGCTGAGCGGAGGCTTCGACGAGTTGGCCATGGGTCAAAAGCCAAAGCCCGTACCCCCAGTGAACATCCCAATCCTACCACCAAAATAGGTTCTAAAATGGGTGGTGAATTCACCTACACAAAAATGGTACCATGCGTTTTGACCCACAGCCAGTTGAAACCTTGGCTACTGAACCAAGTGCCAACGTGACCATTCACGCCTTTCGAACAAAACATGACCGGGCTTGAAAAGGACTCCGATGCCTCTGTTTGGGTACAAGTCAGCCAGAATCGCCCCGAATTGCCTGGTGCGACAGCGGGAAGGTTCACAACATGGCAAATGCCTTGATTCATTCTCATGGTGCACTGGAAAACAGGTGCAGCTGGCATGCGGGGCAGAAAAGGTCAACTGATTGGATGGGGTCGGATAGTACGCTAGTATAATGCTACTGAATGGTCTGGCAAACAATCTCTCCTCATCCATCCTTTTCGGGGATGTCGGACAAACAAGGTAGCCGGCTGTCTTGCCGCCCTTGCGAAAATGCAATTGACATGTTGAACTTTCCCTGCGTTTTACAGTGTGTTCTGATTTGTCTTCTTTTGGGGGTTTCTGGGAAAAAAGTGCATGCCCAAACGAAAACCCCGGCCAGTGAGCGTGTGAAGGAAAACCGCCGTTTCCAAGTCACGAGCATGCACCAGCGAGCAAGCGACAAGCGGAGCTGATATACAAGTATCTAGAGCAGGCCATCAACGCAACATGCTCCAAGAAAATATGTCTGCACTGAGACCCCGTCAACAAGAGACAAGTCGGGCTTGAGAAGTCCGCCATAAGCTCATGTATGTAGAACGCTAACACATGTGCCAGCATGTACGCAAGTAACCGTGCAGCGCGTGGACAGGCACGTTATCCTTATGCGCCAGCATGTGCGCATGTAACTACGCAGCGCGTGGACGGGCACTTTAGCGTGTGTGCCAGCATGTACGCAAGTAACCATGCAGAGCGTGGACGGGCACGTTTACATGTGCCAGCATGTACGACACAGGCAGTCATGCATCCCGTGGACGGCCATTGCGACGCGTCAACAAATGGTATAATATTTCACAAATAGCAGTACATTTCGCGGAAAAACGGACCGAAACCTGCGTTTCGGGCTCATGAATGGCAAAAAACAAAACGGGAGGTTGCACGCAACAGCATGGAATGAACGCTGGCGTGGAAGGAAAAAGCGTTAAACAAAAAGCAGGGTTTTTTGAGAGTCCGCACCAAGAGAAGGGGAACGGACAACGAAAAAGTAGCCACAAAATAGGGTGGGGGCGGACCGGCACAAACAAGCCAGGAAATCAATCATCCCTCCTCCAGGCCTGTTCTTGATTGCTTTCAAGATTAAGATTGTCCTCTGCTCCGCTTCTATGATCATTGCAAAAAGGTAAAAGGGAACATACATACTTTGATACCTCCAGCAAGGGGAGCCCAAAGCAAACGCAACTATATTGCTTTGTCTAGGGCATCCTAAAAGGAGAAGAAGCCTACATAATTTCCCCTTACAACCCTTGGTATGGTAGCAAACAATCGTTTTTTGGTTGCAGCCATCTAGTAATGTTGACAGTGTATTAGTGATCCCCCCCCTATTAATCCGGTCCGGGTGGACCCCCCCAATACTAAACAATTCATATCTCAGAAAAACCCCCCTCAATAAAAAATAATCCAAAACAACCCCCCCCAATTAGACCGGTCCCTGCCCCAGATGGCCGCTGCTATCTCATTTTCTCCACTGCTTCTTGAGCTCATTTCTTAGAAATGGCTGAACATGTCATCCATATTGACAACTCACATTCATAGCATGTACTCTGCACATATGCTTCTTCCTAATCTCTTGCCTTCCCTCCTCATCCAATAGGCTGTGCACTTCTCAATGCTGCATGATAAGCAGCCTGATTGGAACCTGCATCTACTGCACACTCCCACCTCATAGTGTTTGAGTTTCTCAATGGCCTTGTGATACTCTGCAGGCAAATCTGAAATCTGCAGCTTGGAATTCTCATTCACAATGGCCATGGCCTCAATCTGCAATGAAGTCAATGCCTCACCCTTCTTCATTTTGTTGCATGCCAGATCATAAGTCTTCTTTCTTTCCTGCATGACCTTCTGGCCATACTTCTCCAATAGAGCAATGCCATTGGTAACCTCTTTCTTCTTCATGTCTATCTCCTTCTGCAACTGGGGCATGAATTTCTGCATCCTGGCATGCCAAGCTTGCATGGCCTCTTCAGGCCACCCAATGGCAGCAGGGCCATGTCCAGTCAACATGGCAACCTCCATTTCCAAGTAGGTCATGATATACCATCCACACAGATTGGAGCCAATTGGCTGCCTGATGCTGGCATTGGTTCTATCCAATGGAGGCCTCATCAAAAAGTCCTCATCCACGATTTCGTTGTTCAAAAGCCATGCCAAAATGGCATGTGCCTTGTGCAAGCATGGCTCACTCATAGTTGTCAGTGTCTCATAATATCTGATCTGCTTCTGCTTGCATATGCCTGGTCTCAAATCCACTACCATGAGCACAATATGGTGACCAGCAGCAAATGGCATGAGAAAGCATTTGGCCTCAGGGTTGGGAACAATATTCAACCAAACAATGGTCAACAAACCCAACCCTGCAGTGCCTTGCCCTTCATCTTCTTCAGCATATATGAGCTGATGCCCTCTTGGTTCAGTCAAGTTCAAGCCACCTTGGAGTAAGAGCGCATCCCAAAAATTCTTCCCCCCCCTCCCCCCTCCCCCCCTCCCTCCCCAAGATTTTCGGCAAAAAAAACACTTCCGAAAAACGGATTGTTTTGACAAAGAACGCGCACGCGAAAAAACAAGGTTTTCGGTCCAAAAAAAGCACCAAACAAAAAGGCATAAAAAGCATGTCCTTAATGACCGGCCAGCAATGGTGACGCAGTTCACACCTAAAACTAACATCCCCTCTGCTTGGTGGTGGGGGGGAATCCGTTGACGACGAGGGTGGTGCGGCCACCAAAAAAAAGCTTCGGCGATTACACACCCGCCTGCGGCACACCCCATCCCTCTGAATCATCCTCCTCATTGCTCCGCTCCCAGCAGCCCATAGCCAATCTGAATCCCGAGCTCGCGCTGCTTGTCCTGGAGCCAAAGACCCAGCTCTACTCCAAGGCTCTGGCTGCCAGACACGTAAACTCCCCCGCTGCGGTACAACCGCCACAGCGCAGCGATCGCACCCGGCTCCTTGCGGGCTGCTCTGAGGCTGGAGATGGGAAGCCTCCACTGCAGGAACTGCCACTGCTCTTCCTCGCCTGCGAACTCCCGGTAGAATCCAGGGCAGAAGATCTCCGCCGAGCAGCCGCAATCTTGGATCACGCGCCTCGAAAGCCACCAAAGCGGAGAGGAGCAGCACGCGAGCTGCGACCATAGGTTGGCAGTCAGCGGCATATCCGACCACAGATGACACATCTGCAGCACATCCCGAAATGTCACTGCCTCTGTCTGCAGCAACGTCAATAGCTGCTGCTCCGCGTGCAGCCTGGCCATCTTCCTCTCAGCCGCGCCAGCATCCTCACACGGGCCTGGCACCAAGTTCCACCCCGCGCACACGAGGATGTAAAGCTCCGCGGTCTCGGGCCACTCGCTCCATCAGGTCGTTGAAAATCTCCTTTTTGCGCTCCATGGATCCCCAGAAGTGCAAGCCACTGCCGATGCCGAGCGGGGAACAAAGGCATGCCGTCCTTCTCAAACCAGGCTTTCTCCATGGACCTGATGGTGGAGCTGGACTCTTTCACTCGCCAGGCGCATCGGGCCTGATGTAAAGGGGTAAACTTGCCCTCTTGGTCGACACGCACAGCGTCACGCGCAGGGACCACGCTCTTCATCTCGTAGTACGAGTCGGCGATGCCAGCCCAGGTGCAGAGAAGCTTCTTCAAGATAGACATATGCCTGTTGCCTTTGGAGGCATGAATCAAACTCGCGCCAAGGCCGAGAATCAGCACATGCTTTGTTTCGATTGAGCATCCTCAGATAGAATGCCATGCAGCGCAGTTGGATGGATGAACTCCACATCCTGGATGTCTTCCATTGTCTTTTTTGTAGCCATCCATCTAATGAGACCATAAGCAATGACCACAGTCTCAATGTCCACATCTGAATGGTCTTTCCTCAGATCAGCCAATGAAAAAACATGCTCAGCACAGACCGGACTAATAAGGGGGGGGGTAAACAAATGGGTCCAAAAATGCTAAATGACTTCCAGCTCACCCCATGAGTCCAGCAATGCAGGGTCTTCAAATATGATCCCTGCATCTAGCAGGATATCATGCTTGTGCCATCTCTGCAATGTCAGCTGGTGCCATTTCCATTGCTTCTTATCCCCTCCCACTGGCTCCAGGTAGCTCCTATCCACCCATGCAGTCCTACTCTTTTTATGAAGCCCATCAGCTTCAAGGAGCACATGCAATGCTTTCTCTGATGCCCCCATGGCAGTGCCTTGCCTACCAAACAATGAAGGGCCAGCATGCTCACTCACCACTCTCAGCTTGGAAGAAGGAATGTCCAACTCATGCTCTTCCAATGGCGCTGGGGGGGATGATGGTGGTGGCAATGGGGGCTCATCAGGCAATGGCTTTGCTTTGGCTGGATGTGAAGCTAATGCCTTGGGCTGCTGCTGCTTATCCTCAATCTTCTCTTTGGCTTTGGTGGCAGCAATCTTTCTGATTCTGTCTTTGAGCTGATTTTTCTTCATCTTCTTTGCAAGCTTTGTCTTCTTCGCAGTGATCTTCTTTTTTTTGGTGGATGCTGATGGCACTTGGGCAATCATTTGCTCATGCCTGCTGTCAGTCATCAAAGCCTTCTTGATATCTTCCTTCTCATCAGCTTCTAATGTCTTTGCTTGCTTTCTCTCCTCTTTTCTCTTTGCCTTCTTTGCTTTCATCTTTTCTTTTTGTTTTCTGGCCTCATCACTCATCTGCATGTCCTTCAACATGGCCTTTCTTCTCAAATCCAATGGCAGCTGAAACTCACCAGCCTGCACCCGTTCTGGCATGTCCTCATCCTCAAGAGCTGGCATGTCAGCATGTGATGGTGTTGGCTGTGCATAATCCCATTCTATGAGATCACTCAGCTCCTTGGCTCCATCTATCCTCTCCCAATTGGGCTCATTGATTGTGCAGCCTTCATCAAGAACATGCGCCAATCTATTGTCCAGCCATGTTTTGCTGATCCTCTTGGATCCCAATGGCTTGTCTTTGGCCCAATCTTCTTCACCACACCATCTCATCTTACCTGTGGCATCAGGTCTGAGTGCAAGGAATCCATTGCGCCTGAGGCCAGCCAAAACCCATGCTTTCTCCTCATTGGCCTCCACCATTTGCTGCATAGCAGCATCTACAGCAAAAGCTATGTCCAGGTTGCTGATCTTGGGCAATTCTGTGGAATTTCTCTGCATGGCCTCCACCTTCCTATCAATGTGTAATTTCATTGCTGCCTTGAACTGATGGCTGAAATCTGTATCTGTCAGCTGCATGGCACTGGTCATCTTTGGCTGTATTGTTGATTGTGCTTGATGAGATAAATATCTCATCTTTGTGGTGCTATCACTGAATGCTGCCCCATATGCATCACGTTGGTAGAGTGACACTGGCATCTCATGTGCACTGTCTTGAATGTTCCACGGTATGCAGATGCTGTCCATGTTGCACGATGGTTGTGACATAACTGTGAAATGTCGAAAAAGATGTGGATGGGATGCTCGAATCTTTCTCCATCCTTCCAATGCTCTCCCACACTTCTCACCAGCAATGTGCTTTCTGATTTTGCCAGCATATTCAATTGTCTCATCATGCAGCCATCTGTCATCAGGCCCAATGTTGGACAATCTTGCATGTTGCCCTGCCACTACCAAAATTCCTTTGGCAACATGTCCTTGAGGTTCTGCATTTGGGTCAAACCATCCAGTCACATACTGATGAGCTTCAAATGTCACTCTGAACTTGTCAGTGTTTGCCTCCCTCATGGTTGTGGGATGCATCTTGCCAGTGCTGCCATCAGGCAATGGCTCTCAGTGGCAGCCTCGCCAGCAGGCACAATGCCTTGCTCATGCTCATTGTCATCAGCTATGGCTGGCTGCTGCAGTCCCTTTTGCATGGCTTGTTTGGAAAGCTCATCTGCCAATTGCTTCCTGACCTCATGTGTTGGCTTTGCACCTTGCCTTGTCTCATGCTTTGCAAAGACTTGTCTCATGGTCTGCCTCTTTGCCCAAAGAGGCACTTGATCGCTGAATGCCAGAACACATGAGTTCATATGCTGGACTGCTTCTTCAGGTCTGGCAAACATGTCTTGCAATTCTGATGCATCTCTTTTGGCAAGCTTGTGCATGAGAAAGTCATGATGCCACCATGTGAGTTCAGCACGAGTTTGCTGCTCAATCTCTGTAATCTGGGTCACCAAATTGGGCATCCAATATTTTGCACCAATCCAGCCAATGATCACATCAGCTCTCTTTGCCTTTGCCTTATCACTTCTTCTCATGGTCTGCAGCTGCTTCTGTGCTCTGGAGTGGGACCTCTGCAAAGATCTGCATGTGTAGGAGTCCTTATCATCCAGCTGATCCATCTCATGCTGCAGCTTTTGCTGTTCCTCTTCAAGAAGCATCTCCCATTTCCAAGCGATATGGCGCTTGAGAACAGCATGTCCATGACATCTCTCCATGTCAACCCATGTGGCAACCTTGTCCACCAAATGTGGAAACTCTCTCTTGGCTCCTCCTCCTGATGCCCTCAATCTCTCTGCAGTCTTCTTCTTGGCTCCTTTGCCAATGCTCATGGCATTCCTGCTTCTCATGCTCAACCTGCTTTTGCTGCTGTCATGCTTGGCGCTCTCATCAGCCCATTTGCTTCTGGAAATCCATACTGCTTTGAGCTGGTCAGCTCTGATGGAACACTTGCCTGCAAAAACTCTGATGAGCTCTGCTTCAGTTGCATGTTCATGTCTTGCTGCATGCATTTCCATACACACCTTATTCTTGACCTCCAATGGGATCTCATGCTTCAAAGGCTTCTCATGCTTCTGCCTTACATTGGAGCTGGATCCTCCCAGGACTCCTCTTATCACTGCTTTCTGTGGCCTGCCACCATAGATCCCATTCTTTCTCCCTATCTGCTTTTGTAGTT
>CAUJNA010003821.1:365002-370002 GCA_963377175.1 Effrenium voratum
TCTCAATGAAGACAGTCTCATTGTGGCCAATCATCATCTCACTGCCTCATCTGCAAAAGCAATGAGCCAGCCCATCATGGTCCATGTATCTGAATATCCACCATTGGCCAGAGAGCAGAACTGACATGTGATGCCACCCAATGGCAATGCCCACCATGTATCAGCTCTGGATAGGCCAACAAACCTGCCAATGATATTAATGACCTCAGCTTGTAATGGCCTCTCCATCCTCCCAATATGGACCAATCCTGTGTACATGTTGGCCCAATATGCAGAGTCATGCCCAAGTGATGCCAGGTCCTCATCTGATTCCAGCCCCTCATTGTGAGCTGATAGAGCTGATACTGACAATTCCTCCCATGAGCCTAGGCCTGATGAGCTTGATGTTCCAGATGCCATTGCTGGACCATGCCTGCCTAATCAGCCAGATTCGAGCCTAATATCACTCAATCCCAATGGAAACCTCATCAAATTTCATGGAATCCCATTGGGGTGGCATGCAAACCTGATGGAAAAGTGACTCAATCTCAATGGAAACCTCATCAAATTTCATGGAATCCCATTGGGGTGGCATGCAAACCTGATGGAAAAGTGACTCAATCTCAATGGAAACCTCATCAAATTTCATGGAATCCCATTGGGGTGGCCATGCAAACCTGATGGAAAAGTGACTCAATCTCAATGGGAACCTCATCAAATTTCATGGAATCTGATGGAAAAGTGACTCAATCTCAATGGAAACCTCATCAAAGTTCATGGAATCCCATTGGGGGGGCCATGCTTATCAATTCCAGATCTCAAAAGGAAGCCCCAGCAATACTAAATCAAATGGAAACTCAATTCCAGATCTCAAAAGGAAGCCCCAGCAATACTAAATCAAATGGAAACTCAATTCCAGATCTCAAAAGGAAGCCCCAAAAGGAAGCCCCAGCAATACTAAATCAAATGGAAACTCAATTCCAGATCTCAAAAGGAAGCCCCAGCAATACTAAATCAAATGGAAACTCAATTCCAGATCTCAAAAGGAAGCCCCAGCAATACTAAATCAATTGAAACTCAATTCCGAATCTCAAGAAAGGAAGCCCCAGCAATACTAGATCAATGAAACTCAATTCCAGATTGTTTGGGGTCATGGCAAAAACGCTTCAAAATCTTGCCCCCCAAAACCTTCCAACCTTCAAGGGAGGAAGTTACAGACTAATACGGGGTCAACATTAAAAATGAACAGACCACCCCCCCGGAAAAAATAAAAAAGAAGAAACAGCTCAGGTGATATCCCCAACAGCATGCGGGGCTCTTTTTGGTGCCCCGCCTCGTGGAACGCTGGTGAACCCTAGTGGAACCCTGGTAGAACCCTGGCGGAACCCTGGTGGAACCCTCGTGGAACCTATCTGGGCTGAGACCCCAAAGCTTTCAGCTGTTGGGGGGGAAAAAATGATCCAACAACAGTGAAGTTCCCTCAGTCCATTTGCCCGCCTATAGCTCTGAGCGGTGCGCCGGAAGAAGGAGAAGGCGTCCTCCCACCCCAGGCTGCGATGTACATCCTGTGCCGCTTCTTGCGCGCGTGAACGCTGCAAGCGCCGAAGCGCCGAAGCGCCGGCGAATCGCGGCCGAATCGCCATGCGAGGAGTTGTGAAAAACATATTGAGGCGCAAGGCACAATGTTTGGAAGGCAGTCAGTCCCTCACTGAAATTTGCTAACATGCCATGCCTGTTGGTACGGCCTGAATCCAACAAGTAATCCCTGTATCTTTGTTTGCACAACTTGTTTTCTGCTCAAATGTGTTTTTGCGCGTTTTGTGTGCGGGCTTTTTTTGATTTTGCACACTGTTGGGGGATTTGCGCACTTTTCGGATGAAAGTACTCAGCTAGCCAAATTTGGTACCGCTTATGGAAACAATCGAATCTGAGCTACTCGTTCCTCCGCTGGCGCAGCTGTTTGTTGATGTCTCTTACGTCTGCATCTTAACTAGCTCTGCTTATGTCTCAACCCAGGCTTGGTTCAGATAAGCATTTTGCTGCACATATGGCACGCGACGCAAGTGCCGCCTATCACCCCCCCTTTGCGCATTTGCTTTGGAACTTTGCGTGTGTTTTTTTTGCTTTTCCATTGTGCGCACTTTTTGTTTCTGCTCAAATACAGATACAGGCTGATACAGGTCTATATGGTTCATCTCATGCTGGCATGTCCAAACAATCTGAAACTCAAACGTTGATGACTGAACTGGCTTGGTTTTGCGTGGGGAAAACCAATTTGTTGGCCAGTAAAACTGAGAATGTGTTGCGAATATGGAGGGGGCGTGGGCCCAAATAGAAGGCGCCCCGTGCCACCCGCCCTTGCTGCCAAAAAAAACAATAGTTTTCCCTACCACCCCAGACCCCAAAGACAACCCAAAACAACGTGAGCCGTATCAGCCTTGTTGAGGCCGATGTTTGCCCACACATAAACTGTGGCCAAAGAATGCCTCAACCCATGGGGACGCCCGGTGGGGTCCTGGTTTGTTTCTACTGGCCTCATTCTTTCACCATCATCAAAGTCCCCCCCAACCCGCCCCTTTCAGTGGTAAAGGAAAAACAACCCAGAGCCCGGACCCCAGATCCGCCCTTTGCGCCGTCCTTCATGAAGGAAACCAGAACGATCCCGGCGCCGTTTGGTATGCCCACCTCCGGCAAGGTCCTGAAGTCCTGAACGCAAGTCCGGGGTAGGGGTGTACCCTCAAAGGGGTGGGTTTAAAGGGAAACCAACAGAAGAAACAGCTCCGTTTTAGGGGGTCTCCCCCCATCTCCCCCCAAAAAGGCAGACAACCCCCCTGCCAAACCAAACAAGCATGCATGATGCTGCTGGTTGAAAAGAAATCGAAGTCCAGCGACTAGAAGTCCCCGGACATTACACCTTTGGGCTATTCGACAATAGGTTCCAGGAGCAGAGAATACACACGGACCAAAAGCCATCATCGCCTAAATTGGGAAGCTCTCCCACTGTCAAGTGGCTCGAAAGGTGATCAGCCAAGCAAAAAGGACATACCTGGAGTCTCCATGACCCTTACAAAATGGTTGGTGATTACCCAAAATACTGGGGTCATGGACCCATTTTTTAAGGGTCATGGAGACTCCATCAGGATCGCCTGCCCCTTCGGCCCCTTCCGTCCAGCTCGGGCCCCAGAAGCCAGGTGCCCAACACCAGGCCGCACCTCTGCAAGGGCACCTGACAGCCATCAGCCAGCCCGGCCCTTTCTTGCAGCCCGGGGCCCAGGAATTTTCGTGGTTGGGTGGTTCTAAACGGAACCCTGGGCAACTGAGTCATTCCGAAACCCCGGATGGGATGCAAGGGGCAGAAATCCGAGCAAGGGAAACCAAGACAACACTCCAACGAGCTTTACCTTCTTCCCGTGTCCAAAGTTCTGTCCAAAAATCAGTCGTAGGTGTTGGCATGAACCCCTCGGTCACCTGTCTGCCTCTTGTTCATCTTTGGACTCGGAAAGCAGTGCCATTGAACTAACTGCCAAATTTCATGGGTCAGGTCAGTTCGTTCGGGATTTGGGTGTTTTAAGGTGCTAAAAAAGAATAAGGGTTTTTTACTCAAACTTAAGGGTTTGCCAAAACCAAAAAAAGAAAAGCCCAGATTTTGAAGCAAATCTCAAAGTGTACTATTGATGCCAGTTTCCTCGAATCAAGAATCAATTTGCTTGCTTCCCAGGGGACCGCGCCGTTTCTGCGCGCTAAGCCTTAGGGGTAAGACAGCTTGACGCTCCTGCTGAAAGGGGTTTGGGGGCATCTAAACAGAAATGAGTCTTGGCCGCCAAGAGGAAAGGGCTTGAACTGTTTTCGGGAATAACTTGCCTCTTCTGTACGCAGCAAAATGCGTTGTGTTGGAGCCCAAATTCTGCTCGTATTTTGGCAGATTGGGCTTGCGTTTGCGGCAATTGCGAGTTTTCACAAAGAAAGCAGTGATCTGCAACAAATCCTGCATGGGCACATTTTTTAGGGTTTTGGCCACACACTACATAATACGGAGCAGAACGTGTTTTTCTTGGTAGGCGTTTCTCAGAGGCCCCAGGTTCCCCGTGAACCAACTCCGAACAAGCTCCGAACGAACAAACTCCGAACGAACTCCGAACACGCTCCGAACGAACTCCGAACGAACTCCGAACGAACTCCGGACAAACTCCGAACGAACTCCGAACGAACTCCGGGCGAGCTCGGAACAATCTCCGAACAAGCGAACAAGCTCCGAGCAAGCTTTGTCATTGGTTGATTTCCGAACAAACCCCCGAGCCAACTCCGAACACACTTTGGCCATAAGCATGTTTTTGAGCCTAAGTATTTTGGCGGTGTTTAAACTGTTTTTGTTGCCTTTTTTCTGGCTTACCAAAAGAGGCCAAGTGATTACAGGGGCCAGTTTCAACAAGTGGCCTGGGAAGGCGTTCAGCCGGATTTGTAGGACTTCAGAGCTGCGGAGGGCTAAAATCGCTACCGGGGTGATCACGCAGCTTGGTTGACGCTGAGGCTCGCTGTTGAAGCTGAAACAAAGCTTAATCCTTTTGATCAAGGCTTAATCCGGGAAAAAATACTTTTTCCAAAAAAAGAGCTTAAGTTCAACACCGGTGTTGAACTTAAGGGTTTGCCCGATTTGTGTAATGGCTTGCCCGATTTTGGTCGTATGAAATAGCTGTTTTCTTGCATGAAAAGCCTGGATTAAGCCTGTTTCAATATGTGCTTTGCCCTGGTAACACTAAATTTGTACGAAAAACGCATCAACAAGCTGTAATTCCAGTGTTTTTGTACGACCAAAACCCAAAAAGTTCAACACCGAAAAAAAATTAAGCTCCAAAAAAAACTTAAGGCCAAAGTTCGTTCGGAGTTCGTCCGGGGCAAGAATTAAGCCCCGAAAAAACAATAAGCAAAAATCACAGCCTGAAAAAAAAACGAGCAATAAAACAAAACAAAGCCGAAAAAACTGAAACTTAAGGCCGAAACACAAAAATCAGCTCCCCCAAAGA
>CAUJNA010003821.1:377502-382502 GCA_963377175.1 Effrenium voratum
CCATGCAGAGGAAGACGTAGCGCCCACTGTCCGCGGGCCTGGGACCCATGAGCCCCGCATTGCTTCGGAGGGTTCGGTTGGTACCTTCACTGAGGTACTTGGACCCTTGCGTCTACACAAAAGGCTGGCTTCAGAGGGTTGCGTTGCTGTGTTTCGCCTAAGGAGCTACTTGGACCAGGTTGTTTTCTTCTACTCAAAAATTCCTGCTTCCAACCAAGAGCGATCCTCAGGAGGTACCAAAAAAACTCCGGACTTTAGACATCGTTACTTACATCCTGGCAAACCATGGGGTTGCCTTTCTCCGCACAGCCAGCCTGTCATGCGCCCTGCGGCACAAGTCGGAACCTGTTACTCTTCTTGCCCGTCTGGGTCCACAAAAGATGGCACTGCTTTATAGTTCTCAGCAGGGCCGAATTGGGCGTTGAATTTGCTTTGTCGTGACAGCAACAACCTCGGAATGAACTGCTTGATGTTGGCCCACGGCACCCGAATGGATCAACAAGCTCTTGTACGGATGCACCAGACGCCCACGGAATGCAAGATATGCGTGTCTGAGGTCCCAACCTGGTCACGTGCCTGGCGTTTCGCATGCTTGAGCGCATGTCGGTGCGCGCATGGGGGGGCGACTGAAATTATCCCGGGGCCGACATTTCCCTGCCCCCCCCCCTCAGAAACAGACCCGGCCTGAAACCTAGGCGAAAACAATGTGATGTTACAACAATTCGGCTCTGCCGGCACGGTTTTCGGTCTGTAAGCTTAAGATACAAGGAGCAAAAGGAGCAACAAACAAGGCTTTCAAACTATCCAAATAGGAGATGAATGCTTTGCCTCTTTCAAGCAATCACGAAAGCAGACAGGAGGGTTGTGACACATTACAGTCCTCTTGAAAAGGCCCCGTGTCCGAGTACTGTTAGAACTAAATAGTCAATCTGTGTGGCGACCCGATAGAAAAGTAGTCCGAGTGTTGTAAAGCAAAGGTTGGATTTCGAGTAAGAACCAGTGGGTGAAGGCAACAACCCTTGCAAACTTGCCGGCCCAAAGGTGTGGAATGTCGCCGTTTGATTGACAGACTGACCTAACTTCCAGGTTCAACATTTGCGATCATCAATTTTGGACTTGCAGGGGAGAACGGTTGACAAAATGGCTAGCTGACAGGTTGACCCCTCAAACAAATCGTGGAACCATCTGAGGGCGTTGCGAGCAAGACCACAAACACAAACACAGACACAAGCACAAACACAAACAGAGACACAAGCCCAAACACAAACACAAACACAAACAGACACACACACACACACACCTCAAGCAAACGCCGACATGTTGGGTTGCGAGAGTCTCCAAGAAGCTTGATCAAACGGAAGGGAACCTCACGGAAGCTTTCCTGGACACCAACCGGTTAAACAAAAGAAACGCGCCATGCATCCCCGGAGTCTCCGTCCGCTTCAGCGACCCCCCGCGCCCACAGTCTCCGTCTAGGCGCAGCAGGTAGATCACCGGCAGGTCCCGGAGCACCGAATCGCAGGGCACGCAGGCAGAAAAACTCGCGCGAAAGCCCACCTGCGGCGAAGCGCTCGGAACCACATTGGTGTTTTTCTTTTCATCAGCCCCCCCCCCCCGAAGAGAAAAAGAGACAAAGATATGTCCAGTCGTGAAATCGATTCCCTTTAAAAACAACAAAAGGGAATATATAAACAATTCTTTCAGGACATGGAGGTTGTAGGAACCCTTGTGGTCTAAAGGTCCATAGCCAACTCATTTCAAGGCTGCGCTGACCACACACGTCCTTAACATGGCCTGAAGCACCAACCAGCACAAGGCCTGAAAAGCTCGTCATCCTCTTTCCTCTTTGCTACATTTGCCCTGGGGCCAGACAAGCACAGTTTCATACGAACGTAGGAAACCAGAATGCAATGATTGGGGACTTCTTTGTTCGGGTGTAGGCCGGCGTATCCTCATGAGCGGTGGGAATACACCTGGAGGTTTTGCAACGGTTTGCCGGGCGTTTTCTTCAGGGCTCACTGCGAATCCCACGCGGCTCCAACCTCAACTGCTCACACTCCCGGCAACCCGCTTCACCACGGTGGGGGGGGGGGGTGATCTTTGAGATCGCGGCAGAGGTCCAAGGACGCCGCACCTACTTTGAGTCCCTACACCCTGGGTTACATTTGGTCAGTTCCTTTCCCCCTGAGAAGCAGACCGAATTTTCACCCGTTGATTCTCTCAAGTCGGGCCTACCCCACCAAAATCCAACCAGCTTCAGCCGAAGCAGCCAAGTGGAATCTTGGACTGAGGTGCCACTTTCCAAAAAAATAAGTCACCACGGGTTTCTGTGTCTTTTAAAGGGGCACATCGCCGAAGAGAAGGATGCGGTTTTCTGGCGGTGTCAGGAGAACTCCGGTCAGTGTCCCCCCCAAACCAGGGATATCCCCCGAAAAACAAAACCTCAAAAAGGGTTCCCTCAAAAAAAAAGCTTGGTCAAGGGCAACGATGTATCTTACCAAATGTTGACCCAAGTCGTTGACTTTTTCAGGGGAGTCTCGGAACAAGAAAGAAGCAGCGGGGCAGCACTGGAGGTCTGGTGGTCGGAAAGTCAAAGGAAACCCACCACTTGGGGGCCCATGCTTGAAAACACCTACTCAGGGGTGGGTTTGAGCTCAGCTGTGGGCCATGTTTTGGTCGGTTTGGGACACTCAGGGTAGATCCAGTGGCTGGGCGAAGCACCACAACTAGTTCAAATTGCAAAGAGCTAATTTCAGGTAGGAAGGAAAGGGACGACCTACTTCGAATACTGAAAACAATCCATTCGAGAGGGATATTCAAGGCAGCAGGTAGAGCAAACAAAGAATGTGAAATCCTAAAATAGAAATCAAATTGGAGGAGTTCTACTTGGATATAGCCTTATAATTAGAATACATGTCATCATGGGCGAAGAGAATGTGTGCGTCGCAAAGTTCCACGGCGCTCTACTTCCAGTTGCGTTTCCGCCCTGGGAAAAACAAACTGAGAACATATGATATCGATTCCTTTTAAACCAACAGGGAGAAATAACGAATATTCATTTCAGCAAATGGAAGTGTGTCTTTTTTTAGGGAACCCCTTTTTGCTTGGTTTCACAGGAGAACCAAAAGGAGAACCAGCATCCCTGGATATTTGGGGGGGGGGGCCGGCTAGAAACAGGCACACCCTACTGAGAATTAAAAATTCCTTTCAGGTGGAAATAAATTCAACGCGACTGCCTCGGGTCTGCTGATATGACCCCCTGAAATCTTGGCTGAGTTAGTGGTAGGGTCAAACTGCCTTCATGCCACACTTGTTTCCTGCCTATAGATGTATGGCCCATGGTCGTAGATCCCTCAATCTCTTAGCCCACTCTCTTGAGAAACCACTGGGCTCCCCACGGCTTTGGGTCATGTTCTAAAAGAAGAATCGTGAAACTTTTAGTGTGTCATATACGGGTACGTGTTTTTTTGACGTGGCCGTGCCGGGAGGTTGGTATAAGGGGTATGAATCGCAGGTATGGTTCGGGGTATGGCTCGGGGGTATGATTCGGGGTATGGCTCGCGCGCCTCTGAACTCTTGCTTTGTGGCTTTGGACGCTGCAAAGCTCCCGTGCGCTGGCAACTGGATAGCCGTGAGAATTTGGACCGCTTAGTTGCTACAAGCCAGCCTGGGGCGCTTGTGAGTGGCCTGAACTAGACAGCTGCCACTCTGCGTGAGTGGGTTAGCGAAAGCTGCTGCGCTAGGTGGAAGGCTCAAAGCCACTGCCTGAGGCGAATGTCATGGCCACCTCCACTTGGAGTTCAAGCGACCCGCGTGCTCACAGACCCAAGCAAGCGTTGCTTAAGGGGAAGCGCCGCTGCCCAGTCAGGCCCGCCACCCGCAAACCAGCGTAAGGGCAAGACAGCGTGACATCCTCAAACGGCAGCCGCGCAGAGGCTAGTGGGCCTCTCACAGGTGGTGTACCGTGTCGCGCTTGATACATCGCAGTAAGCCTTCCGAACCCACCTTCTGGCGAACTTCTGCGAAAAGAGCCGCGAGCTGGTTCCTGCAGTGCTTCTCTTTGAGTTTTGTGTCTTCTGAGGATTTGGGCGGCATAGCTTCGCTAGTACTGCCCAGAGCGTAAGACGCTCTTGGCTGCAAATGGCAGCAGAAGGGTAGGAATCGGGGTATGAATCGGGTATGAATCGGGGTATGAATCGGGGGACAGATTTGTTCGACCGGAAAGACACCACCGGAAAGACACCAAGAGTACGCCAGGAGCACAAAGACAGCTTGTGTTTCACTGCGACAGTGGCCCAGGACAGACAGCTGTTTCCACCGCGTGTCGGACAGACTGCAGGAAGCAAGCTCCAAGTTTCAAGCTCAGCAGCGGCAGCCCCCGCCACAGCGCCTTGCAAGTCCCAGCGTCTTTACGTCAAGCTGCACCCCCCCGCCACAGCACCACGGATGCTACAGACAACTCCAGTACCAGGACATCCGCAGGATTGCTCTATAACTCCATCATGGATCACATGCAAATGCCACAGTTCTTGCAAGTTCTTTTTTTGTGTTTTCAGGGGTATGACTCGGGGTATGGCTCGGGGGTATGGTTCGGGGTATGATTCGGGGGTATGGCTCGCCCAAGCCCCACCTCCCACGAAGACTAAAGAACTGACACGGTAAAAAACACAGACCCATACAAAGAACAAAACATGGGGAACTAAACTAAGTTCACGCTCTGGTTGAGCGGCCCTGGCGGGCGACTGCCAACTTGCTGTCTGGTAGTCGAGTGGTGGCTTCAACAACAGCATGGGGCAGCGATTGAAGGAAAGAAACCAAGAACCACAAGTGGATCGAAAATATTCAAACAGCATAAGCCGCCAAGCAATCACTTTCAGTTGTCACCATTCCTTGAAACCAACAAGGTGAATTCAAGACGATCAGCTGGGATTCAAGCAAGCCGCAGACCCAGGCTGAGAATCAGATTGGCAGATATCTGGATTCATTTACATGCTTATCTT
>CAUJNA010003822.1:0-15000 GCA_963377175.1 Effrenium voratum
ACCCACCCACCCACCCACCCACCCACCCACCCACGCACGCACGCACGCACGCACGCACGCACGCACGCGCACACACACACACACAAACACAGACACAGTTCCCGCCAAAAGTCACAACACTTGACCCATGGCAAATCCCGGTTGGCCTGAGGATGTCATCTTCGATGCCCACGTGAAGCCTTTGCACCTGTACCGCTCGGCTAATGCATCGTGGGCCCTGGCATGCCTGAAGCGTTCTGGACTGGAACCGTCCGAAGGCCAAGGTTCATGGCCGGATGACTGGCCCTGTTGAAAAATGGTCTCCTGGATTTCTGTGGCCGCCATCCATGGAAGAACGTGGCTCAAGCCCCAATGCACCCAAAAATCATGAGCCTTACGTTCGGCCTGGGGAAAACCGGCTTGGTGTGCCTGCCCCAGCCCAGTCAATCGGACGTCCATGGGATCTTGTGGGTCTTTGACAACTCCGCGATGTAAGATGGAAATCTCTCTATATAAATCC
The DNA here is from genome assembly GCA_963377175.1 of Effrenium voratum. Taxonomy (NCBI): domain Eukaryota; class Dinophyceae; order Suessiales; family Symbiodiniaceae; genus Effrenium; species Effrenium voratum. The sequence goes on from CAUJNA010003822.1 coordinate 500, forward strand.
TATTTTAAAAAAAAGTCCATGCTTGAACGTTGCAAAAGGGACATTTCTTCGTCCAGCCCCACCAACTACTTTAAAAACTACAGCCTTTGGCATCACGGAAGTGAACCTAAAAAGTCCGGATAGGAAATGGGAACCTCTTCTCAGCGCGCAAAGGACTTTCTCGGGGCATCTACCTGAGTAGGGGAACCTCACTTGCCCGAAGGACCTGGAAAAAAAAGGTTAACCTTTTGGGACCTCTACTAAAAGTAGACCAAAAAGGGAAAACCAAAAAAGTCAAAAGGTCGTCTTTGAACAACTGAGGAACAAGTGAACAAGGGCTTGGCAACCTGAATGGGTTCCCATCCACCCGAAGACCATCTCCGCCTCCGCCTGCAGGTCCGCGAAGGTGCGCCGCAACTCCGCATCCACCGCTGCGAAGCCTCGATTCAAGGCGAGTGGAGGGAACCTAAGTGATTGGTATTTGTAGGGGTTTAGAGCTGAGGGTTTAGGGCTGAGGCGTTAGAGCTTAGGGCTTAGGGCTGAGGCTTTAGAGCTTGGGGTTTAGGGCTGAGGCTTTAGGGCTTAGGGTCTAAGGCTGAGCTTCCTGAAAGGAAAACCGGAAGAAGAGGCTGTTTTCTTTTATTTTGACACACTGTGGACACTGTGGATGGTTGCGAACTCCAGAAATCGCACTACAGTTCAGAAACCCTGGGGAACGATAAGATTTCCCGGTACATGCCAAACGAACAATGGTTTCAACCATGGTTTCCAAGTGTTGCAAGCTTGCTGACGTAGGGGCCGAGGAAGGCCGGCTTCCAACGTTATGAAGCACATACCGAACTATCCCGATGGAACCTCATAGGTTTGGCTCAGGGGGATCCTATGGATCCGTGAGAATCCAGGACTGCACCGTGCTTGAGTGGCGGTGTGGGATCCTTCACTTTGGCTAGGCCCCTTCAATGCGCTTCTAAACCCTGACAGTACTTGGGTAGCAGGTCAAACTCGGACCCCGTTCTTGTGCCGCTAAAATTTGTGGGCGGCTCCAAAAGGAAGTCGATTCCGACACACACACCGATGTGCAATCCTTGGCTGAGCCCGGCACGCTCGGAAAGCGCGGACTGGATCGCCATGGCTCACACCATGCCCGAGACAAGAGCGCCGAGGGTTCCCTCTGGGGAGACGGATTAACCGCGGCCCTGGATGCCTGAAGCGAGTTCGCGGCAAAGAACACCTGCTGAGAGTTGATGCTTCGATGACTGCTCGTCGCGTTGAGTCTTGCAAGAGCACCCGCTCTTTTCCTGGAGGCAATCGAGCCTGTGCCTGCTGCCATGCGTTGTCTTGCCTTCACAACAGGCAGCCCCTGGCCGCGACTTTTTCTAGGTCAAGACTTCAGCACACTGCGAGCCCGACCTTTTGAAAACCGTCTTGCCATCCAGGTTTCCTTCTCCGTTGTGCCATTCGGTCAGAGAAGTAGAGGCAGCGCATGTGGTGCCTCCAAGAAAAAGTAGGAACGTAACGAAAGTGAAGGCCCGTCGATAGCGGTCCATGGCGATCCTTGAGATCGCCCACAAGCAAATGCAACGGGGCAAATTGAGCAAGCCTTGAAAACAGTACAGAACCCATTCGTCAACTTGTTCAGGCGCTCTGCCTACTTCCTCTGTATAGTTCTGCATCTGCCCCAATGTCACGGGAAAGCCGTCAGTCGACGGCCCATCTCGAGTCACTGGGCAAAGTCTTTCAGGGCCACGCGCATTACACAAAACAACAGTCATACAGCAACCTGAGGCGCGGAGACCTCAAGAAAATACTTTCATGGCAGCCAATCTCCTAGTGAGGGTGCTACTGAAAAACAAAAATTCCGTTCGTTTCGCTCACCATGGTTCGTTTGTATTTACAGTGAGCAAAGCACCGCTAGGTGCGCCCAAGGGCCAGGCCCCGTTTCTCATCTCGCCCCGAAGCGAGGGAAGACGCACTCGCCCCGAGTGGCCAAATTTCTAGGTGCTCTTCACTCCATGGCTGTTGAAAGCGTTGCGCGTTGAGAATCTAACTCTGCCATTTGCTGAACCCAAAAAACCGTTTGGTCGCCTGCGTTGAGAATCGAACTCTGCCTGAACCCCCAAAAAACTGTCCTCCGATGCCCAGTGGCCTTGGGAGAAAAAAACAAGGGCACTTTTTTGGTTGTTGGTTGAGTTTAATGGGGAACCGCTTCCCGAAAAAAGGAGAAACAAGGGCACCACTGGGCAACAAAGCGTCTGTCACCTGCCCAAATCCCAAAGACGTCAGCCCGGGAGCGCGGCCAAGGGACAAGCAAAGTCACGCGGCAAAGCGTATTCATCTCTCTGCGGGCTTTCCCGGCCAAAGGGCCCCCCGAATTTGAGACACACCAGCGATCCTGTTCACTGCACCCTTTCAATCTTTCGCGAACAAGACTTGCCAGAGTCACCTGGCTCATTTCAGCGCACGCGGCGTGCCGAAGGCAAACCACGGGCAAACCCGCAAGACTTTGGACGCGTCGCAGTCAGCCAAATGTGCGGTTGAATCTTTCAAGCCAAGTGTCGAACCATGGCTATGCTTTGGCCTACCAGGCTCCACACGTATAAAAACAATATATATATATATAATATATATACATGTCTTTGCTTGTTTCATGTGCTGTAAGGCTCTCTGAGCCTTGACAAACAACTTCTCTCAAAATCACTCAGGCTGGTTGCGCGCTGACATGCAAGACGTAGCTTCTGCTCACAAGGGACAAGCACGGAGGACAAAACGAACAAAGGCCCAGCTTGGGTTCAAAGCCTAGAGGTTTACGAAGCCTGAGCCGCTGTTTGGACCCACCCCGAAAGTGCTAAAACAGAGCCATGAGTGCGAGGGGGAAACATGCGCGGAACTTGGGAGATGTGCAGGTCTTGTCCGCCACAGCTTTGGCCCTGGCCTCTGGCCAATTCCGCAAGCAGTTTGGACGTAGTGGAGCTACTCCATTCAGGGTCAGCTTCGTGTGTGCAACCAGGCATTGCACCATCATTGAGACATCTAACCACCTTGCAGTCCAAAACATGAAGGTCCTCGCAAGTAGCAACCATATGGCGGTAAAATATCGTGCAATCGGCCGCGTGAGAAAACATCTTCAGCGCTGATAGCATATGCGCTGAGACAGCTCGCACATGGCGAATCAATGGGCCGTTTCTGGACCCCAGCCACCGAGAGAAAGTTCAGGGCCGAACTGCTTGAAAAAACCAACTGTGATGGTTTGCTCTGGTGGGTGCGGACTGGGAGAGAAAAAGAAAGAAAAAGAAAAAAAACGTTGGGCTTGCAACGCCTTGCACTGGCCTAATGCTAAGCTTGCCTTAAAAAATGCCTGGAGCAAAACCCAATGGTGACAGCCAAGGTCCAAGCAAAACGCAGATGCCCTGCCGTTTCCAAATTTACTAGCCAGCCCTCCTTGCGCAATGCCTCAACATGGTTCACGTCAAGCTGGCTTGAGCTGCACGGAAAACTGGCCCCCACAATCAGGCCAACTCGACTGCACTTGGTGATGTTGTGGATGTACAACCAACTGGGAAACAGCCCTTAACTTGGCCTTGACCTTCACTCAACCAGCTGACAGTAAGGAGGTAAGCTGGCAACAAACGCCACCCTGTTGGGGGCAAACACGGACTATCGACCAACGCAAATTCAGCCTGTGAACTTTCCCGCATTTGGCACATTTCGGCACTTTCTCTGAAAGCGGCCGTCGTGCACTCAGCGCTCCAAATGAAGCGCCGTGGTCCTGCCAAGGCAGGATGCAAAGTGAAGGTCTTTGTTTGGTGGGTACATCGACAAGAGTTACCAGTGAACAGCCGGTGGGCTTGCACGACCATGCGGAAACAAACCAATGCAAAGGGCAGGTGGTCCCACTTGGCACTGGCGGATAGGGTTTGACAACACATGCCTCACCAAATGAATCGACAACCACGCGTGTGACGAGCGCTGAAAACTGCTCCTCACGTCAATCCAGAACCATTTGTTCAGCATGCCTTTTAGAGCCCCAAAGCTTAGTCTCCCGAAAACAATAGCTACAATTCAGATGGTGTGGCGTCTTCTAGTCAAGGGATTCGCCACATGACCCATCCACCATACCTCTTGAGGCAGGGTAAGCCCCAACTTGAGACAGGGCGGACCGCAAGCTGGCAGCAGGGTCAACGCCACTTCGCCCGCCTGCTTTAAATAAGTCTTCTATAGGTGTCCCAAGTCTAAACGCAAAGCATAAAACAGCCCAGCACAGACAGGGCAGGAATCGAACTCTCGGCCGCACCCCCCCAAAACATGTGTTAGATGGAGTCAGACACCTTACAGATTCTTCCAGACTCTAATGGGGAAACGGGCCCAATCTTGCCACACCCCGATGCAAAACTTAAGCCAAGTAATAATCAGAATGTGGCCCTTTTCCTTGACTCAAATGCCCACCACGGGAAAAAGGGCACCTTTTTTTGTTGGTTCCGCCACATTGCTCAAGACCCCACCCCCCCCAATTGGAGTGAGTGGAGCCCACATCCTGGCCGAAGCCAAAAATCAGCCCGTCCCACTAAGGGGAAGGGCTAGGCATGGTTGGTTGAGTTTAAAGGGGAACCCTTACCAAAAAAAAAGGAAAAAGGGCACCACGGAGTTGGTTAAAAAACAGCAAAAAAACAAAGCAAAAACCTAACCTCAGCAAGCGGTCGAAATGGCCGGCTCCTCTGGAAATGTCCCTTATGCCCGAACCCAGATTTCGCAGTTGTAGAGTGGCATGCGGATTTCCAGCGGAAATGCGGCTCCAAGGTCTCCCCAAAGGCGAGTTGGCTGTGGTTGTCACAAAACGGGTAACCCCAAAATGTGTCAAGCCCTGGTAAATGGAAATGACTACAACCTGTGGTCCTATTCCTGGTGGGTTTTTTGTTGACCCATACCCAGTTGCCCAGGCTGAGTTTTTCCAACCAAACCCCGCCCAACGCGCATGCAATCGTCTGCCGAGGGCCTGCGGCTCCGGCTCGGCGAATCAAAAGTTACCTGGGATGCGGACGCAGGGTTCGCTGAAGTGGGGAACAGGGCGGGGCTCAATACAAACCTGGCAGAACAAAGGATCACGTTGTGGAAACCTGAGAAAAGGGTGACATAAATCAGGAAAGCTGGCGCACACATGGTGGAGCTGATTGACCTTACCCAAGAAAAGGGGAAGTGGAAAGCCAGCCATCAGCTTTGCAAGTGAGAACCTACCTTGAGAATCTGTCCCAATTTGTTCTATGCCCAGGAACGTCACCTCACTTCGTGCCTCCAGCTAGAGCCTCTTCAGCACATAGGGGGGCGTCAGAACTTGCTTGGCGCTTACTCTGGCCTGCCCCCTCACCATAATTTTCACTGGAGCCGAAAAAAATGCGGAACAATTCCTCTCTTTACCAGAGCCTTTTGCATGAGAAGGGCAGTTTGTACATGAGCCATCCTGCAATCCATCTGGGACCAAGGTCCCAGCACAAACGAAGCAGAAAGATGTTACCCCGCAGACACGTGCCATTTGCTTCGTGCCGAACCTCTTGAAGAAGAGCCCTTTTTGGTGCAATCAGTGGTGTGCAGGGCAAACTAAGGATGGACCGCAAAGTGGGTGCATCTCTTCACCTGAGAACATGCTGTTACCAAAGGCGAGTGCGGCGCTGGCAACCAAGCATCTTATGACACAGCCGAATTCAAGGCGCCCGTCCGGCCTGTCCCCCCTCTTGTACCATCAGGAGCTAAGCAAAGATACTGTAGATGGCAAAATCCTGTCTGTAGGCATGAGCAATCATCAGCCGACGGTTTCTGAGGTGGTGCGAAAACCCTGGATTCCGCAACCAGAGCATTTCGCACAGGTTAGTAACTTTATAGCCCCATGGCCGTCACCGGAACTATGGCCAAGTTACACACAGCTACGCACCCTGGTCCTATGACCCTTCTTGTCCCAGGTCCTCGTCCTAGAAAAAAAAGGCAGGTGCAACCAGAGACCCGGCCGGGTCAGAAAAACATTTAAAACAGAAACTCAGCAAATAGCAAACCCCGAGGGTGGAATCCACTGAACTGGGCAAAAAGGCAAGCCGAGTGGTGGCTTGCGATGCTTATTTTCTCCGAGTGGCAACTCATCACGGGCTGCAGCGGCGTCCCCACCTCCATTTCGAGACTTTCCTGGCTTCACACAAGCTGACTCTGTTTCAAACTGGGACACCCCTAATCCTGATCCGTGCTCGAAACTCCTGAGCAGGAATGCCTTGACATCCTTAGCAAACACCCAAAAACACTGATGCCTATCACCAACAGGTGTGTTCATGTGCCGCGGTGACTTTCTGGGCGCATCATTGCAGCGCGCAATCCAACCATCTCCCACCAGAGACATGTCGACAACAACAGGCTTTCCTCGAGGTGCTTGCTGTTGTGAGAGCTAACCCTTGTTTGGCCACAGTTTCTGCCATGCCTTCTCCTCAGATAGTTTCTTTGTATTGGTCCGTTCATTGACTCCCGTTGATACCGCCCAAACATCATGTCTCCTTGCACGATGCAGCTTACTGCTGTTCTCATAGCGATTCCTTTTCCTTGCTTGTTTCCGCAGTCTTGATGAGAGCTGCTCATTGCAATAATTTTCCCACCACCAAACATGCTGTCGGCACCCAACAGGAACAAAGGTCAGCTACGCGAAGCATCATCGACTCAAAGCCTCTTGGCTTGTGACATGACATTCCAGCGGCTGCACTGCCCCAATTCTGAGCCTCGGGCAAAACTCCACAATCAAACGCGCACACACACACACAAAAGCACAGACACAAACCACACACACACGAGCACCAGTGGGTGCAAGTGTCATGTCCTCCCGCAAAACTTGATGTCAAGCTCCATACTGGCCCACGCCCAGCCCAAAAACGACTCCGGCCCTCCACCCATCCTCTTAAAACATTTCAGAGCAACGTCCTTGTGGTTTCGTGCCCCCGAGCGCCCTCGTCCCCCCGAATGCCTTTTCTCGGCGCTGGGATTGTGCCATCTCACGCACTGAGTGGGCCAGCATAACCATGTCCCCGTGTGGCTCGCTCACCTCGAGGCCCAGAAAAGCCGAATGGATAGCGGGACCGTGATGCAAGGCAAGACCAAGTGGCATCTGCCATCCAACGGGTCGAAAAAGAATAAGAAAAAGGATGCAGTGTGGCGCAGTCTGCGGGGCCATGCATGGTTATCACCAAAAGGAGTTTCTCAACCCCGGGCCCAATCGGGGCACAACCGTTGGTTCTTGTTTCCTTCTTGGGATAGGAAGGCATAACCCCCGAAGTCCCAGCGAAGTCCCCTCACGCCCAGCGGCCCTGCGCCAGTTGTCCTGGGTCACCTCTAGGATAAAGCGGCCGTCCTTGGCAAAGTGGGTTGGTCAGTATACCCACGTCTCTGCGTCCGCCTTTCTTTGTTATTTTCTCGTTTGGGGACGCCAACAGGCCAAAACCCCCCAAAAAAAAACAACCCCACAATTCCCCAGTTGGCCGAACAACCGCTGGTCGATGGCCGGGGTAATTGTTGTTGCAGTGCTAGAAGGAGTCCAAGGTGTCATTCAACAACATAAGTTGTGGATGTCAAGTACCAGTTGACACATGCTGGGATGACTCTCCTGATTTCGGACCTACTATCAACAAACACGACCAAGGGTGTGTGAAATCTGGCTTCCAGCAACAGCCCTTCACGTGGTGAGCCTCTAGTCTGGCCTGCCCAAAACACTATCAGCCGCAGCCACTAGTTGCCGCTTGGCAAAATGGCCGTCGCATGAACCTAACGCAGGGAAAGTCAACCCACACTTGCCCACACTGCAGGTTCAAGACGTTCAAGCGACTATCTGACCCCATACTCAACCAAACCAGAGCTGAAGCCTCGCTCGAACCACCAGGCACATGTTTTTGTTTAAGGAGCAGTATACTTGATGACCTTGCGATTTACCGGCTCCTTTTAAGCATTCCCGCAAACTAAGCGATCATGGGGTGGCACCGACACATTTGACGAGCATTCCCACTCTGGGGGCCCGGGCTGTGCACTTCAGCTTTGACCGGGAGAGGCAGGTCTGAAAAACGTAGCCTCAGCTCGGCCCGCTGGCCAACTCATCCCGCTGCCCCTTTCGGCGAAAATGGGTGTGACAGACTGACCCGCCTGGCTTCAGGTATGTGAAGCCCGCTACTTTGAAGGTTTCAACGGCGCTGCCCACAATCCACGAAGTGCGCTGCACAACGGAGGGAACTGCTGCTAGCTTGAAAAGAAGTAGCCCTTCCAGGAAACAGTTCCAGCCGGCATCACCAAGACGCTGGGGAGCGCACCAATGGCGGCATAATCAAAGTGCTCGGGCAAAAACGTGCAATGGCGATAGCATGCGGCGCACAGCAGTGGTTTCCAAATTGCGCAAGAACCCCCCCCCCCCCAACTAGACGCGTGCTAAGGCATTTTGAGCGATTGACGCTTTCCAACATAGATAGTCCGTCCACTGGCCAAGTAATGCCTTTCAATGACACTTGCCATTTTCCAGCCACCATGGACGTGTCCATTGAACCTTATCCTCTTTGAAAGTGTGTAACTTGATGTAACTTGCATTTTGAGCGGTTGCCAGCATGAGAAAGCCACAACTGCACTGGCACCCCGCGCTTGTATGCTGTCGGGAGGTAACACCGACAGTGGCGCACGGCGTCTGACACTGCCAAGCCCACAACAAGTGTTGCAGGGGACAAGCCTCATTTCTTGTGGCCCCCTACTGGCAAGGTCTCCGAAGTGACTCGCGCCCCGTTTCTCACCTGCGATCTCGGCGGCTGTTCTGCACCATGAGGATAAAGGCTGCCAAGTCCGACAGGTCCACTGGCACCGTCTGGCCTATCTGTCGAATCCGGTGAGTCACCCGGCCGTGGGTGTAACCAATGGTACCATTTTGGGTTGGTAGGTGCACCACCCATTTTAGAACCTATTGTAGTGGGGATTGGGATGAACTGGGTGCTGGATAACGGGAGTCTGCTGCAAAGGCGCAACCTCAAACTGTACCTGCCAAGCTGGCAAGGTTTTGCCCCAACAAAAACGCGTCAGCACCTACAATTCAGCGTTGCCGGTGAAACAAAGCCGGGGATCTTCAAGGGTGAACACTCACCGAACTGGGAGATGCTCAATAAGCCGAAAATGTTCGAGTTTCAAGGGGAAATCAAAGGAAGCCAGCCACTTTTCAATGAGGGCCCCAAACAGAACTGTTGGGTTGCCCGTTGGCTTCCCATTTTCCCACCAAACATGGAAGTCGCCGCCGCCCTTTCCAATATGAAGCTAGTCTTCCAGAGGTTGTTTTAAGCGTAAACAACCTTTTGGAAGGGGAAAACCAGTGGGGAACCAGCAGCAAGCCTACGTGTTTGTCAGCTGTGTCTTTTTTTGCTTGGTGGGAGCACCCCAACTGGCGTTGTCTTCCAGCCCCTCTTTGAAACTCAGCAAAAGCGAGCCTTTTATCCGTGCAAGACAACGCCAGAGGAGTCGTTGCCGAGAAAGGCAAATAGGAGTGAGAACATTGTACAATTGACACACATGTATCCTTTATTGCAGGATGCGCATTGCCCTCATGGGTTGTCGGAAGATACTCCTGTGGAAATCCTTGGAAGAGGTTTTCACTACCACATCAGATATATAGGGGGTGCAGTTACATAATCCATGAGGCAGCTTGGGGCCATGAAGCAAAAGGTTAACTGCCGCGGGTAGGTCCAACCCCATGGGCATTTTGGCGGCGCCTTCCTGTCCAAGCGGCCTTTGAAGCTGGGGCCCGCCAGTGCTCGCACCGCGCGCAGCAGCTCGACCAAGACCTGCCAGAGAACACGACAAAGCGTTCCGAGCCGAGGAGCCTTGCCTGGCCGAACCGCCGCATCTGGCAAAAGCCCCTAACCCCTTTGTGCTGGGAGGGTCCCAGAGGCAGACACTGTTTTAAGACACCACCAAAAATCGTGTTTCACCTGTTCGCCTGAATTTGCGGCTGACAGGAGAAAGATGTTGACGCATCTGCTTTGAAATGGTGGGTGGCGACTGCCTCCTGGGTTTACCTTTCGGCCTTTTGCACCGTCAAGCTTCAAGCGGGCCATTTTCTCTCATCCAGGGATGGACGGCAAAGCTTCGCCATGAGGCGGATAACTGAGGTGCTGGAGGCACCCTGCATGACCAAACACTTGATCCAACTCGGGAATGACCAAGCCCGAACCATCCGCTTTTGGCAATCCCCAAATGGCTTCACACCCTGGAGTTGTCGCGTTTAGGCCGGGACGCCCGGCCTGAAGAAATGCCCTCAATTCCACCCATCCGAGTTGACTCCCAAGCAATCCTGAGAGTTTCCTAGACTCTAAGGTCCACTTTCACCTCTTTTGTGGATGGCGTGAAGGTAACCGTCGTGGATTTTGGAACACAAAACCATACAAAACTGCTGAGACAACCCAGGACCCAAGGCAGTGGGGTCGTTGACGCCTCCAGAAGCCGCGGGACCGTCACGAATGCGTTCTTCATGGCTCGCTCGAAGCACAGCGGCAAGAACCTGACATGTGCCGTCGGCCGCGGCAATTGTTGGGTGACGGTTTCCGAGCGGAAGCGGCAGCCAAAGGAACTGGGGGAGAATGGTCCATAGTTTCCGCCGTCCGAGATCGTCCGAGGCTGATGTCCGGGCTGTCACATGAAAAAACATGCATGGCGATGACAGGAAGATGTGGCTTTGGCATGCACGCTATGGACACGGAGTCTTCCGGTGTCACTGTCAGAGCACGCAAGGCATACATCAAAGAGAAACACGTGCGGGGATGTATGAACTGAGCTAAATACATTGGTGAATGTCAGGCCCATGGCAGTGGTGCACAAGGGTGGGAGGCCATCAACACTCCACAAGTACGCACTGACTTAGAATCAATACTCCCGACAAAACGTGACCATATTCAGTTTTGCATCGCCGTTGCCAAACGAAGCAAATGCCTCCGCAATCAACCAGTCAATCTATAGGTCTTTCTGTGGATATTCTGTGTTTGATATTATTGGTAGTTTATCGAGACTAGAAGGCTGGCTTTTTGTTCACGCTGCTGAAGAAGGCCTCCTGACCCCCTTTGCAACGCAACTGTCCCTCTGCCCCTCTACGCTCAGACACCCCCAAATTCGCTTGCGGCAGGTGGTACAGGCCAAGGTCCCCATCGCGTTTAGGTTGGGACTTTCCCAGTATGCCCATCAATCCCGTACTCACTTGCTGAGTGGATTGGCTAAACAAAAAACATCCATAAATGCGTCTTTACCACTGAAATTGGTCTTAAAGCAAATAAAGTCCAGCACCTCTTGTGTGCGCGTGTGTTTGTGTGTGTGTGCTTGATTACGCTGGCCCGGCCCAGTAATTAGCAACCACGTCGGACCCACCAAACCTCACGACCGGAAGTGAGACGAGGGAGGGGTCTGACCGATAAGCCAAGAAGCTCGAACACGAAGGCACGGCTGTGGATGCCATCCGCCAGAAAATTCTTCACCAGCTCCTAGCGAGTTGCTAGCGGACGAGTGAGGCGGAGGTGTCAGCTTGGGATCCCCTGGATTTGTCCAACCCTTGCGAGGGGAAGCGGTGTGATCTGTTCGCGCTCTTGTTTTCCTTCTTTAGCTTCAGTGGGGTAATGCTTCGGATAAACACCCCAACCGCCCCTGGCAAGGTGAACAAATCCAGGGGAAATCACACGGGTCTAAACTCCGAAAAATCGAGGAGGGAGGAAAGCCTGATGGCTATGGTTTGTGATTGGGTGTACTTGATATATTTGGGGGATCTGCTGGGCCACTCCCATGGACAAACCTTCCAGTGGAAATGCCTTCAAAACCTCAGCTGACTAGAGGGTCCGAGTTCAAAATGCCAAGCTGCTGCTTTAATCAAAGATGTAAAGGAGACATTGTGTGACATCGCGCGTGTGACTTTAAAAGGGCAATCTCTGCCTAATTTGGTCCCTTCCAAAATAAAGGAAACCACTACTATCTGGCACAAGGAAGGATGGATTTTGAAGTCGGCTTCGTACGAGTTGGGAAGGAAATTCATCGGCGCGTGCATTTAACCACCCATTTTACACCCCAAAGAGAATGGCCAAGTGGACCCCCCATCCCTCAAGCAAGTCTTCCAACCCCCCCCCCACCCCACCAGGTGCCTCACGCTCCGCCACCGAGATCTGCTGCATGAAGCCCGAGAGACGGTCCACGCTCTGCGAAAAAGGATGGCTCTGGGGAAATCTGGAGGAAAACTTGCTCTTCACAAAACCGGAAAGGAATGCCCAAGGGGCAGTCGTGGGTTAGCAGCGCGTGAAGAAGAAATAGAGTCTGTGAAAGCCCCCTCTGCTAGGATATACATATATATATATATATATGTATGTATGTGTATATATATATATAAAACAAAAGGGGACGCCCTGCGTCAGATTTCGCTTGGGGCAATCCTGAAGCCCATGTCATGGGCGTCTTCCCTGCCACTCAAGGTAAAACCATCCTTCCGATGCAAGTGGCACGTGAGTTTCGCGTCAAATCAGCCGTTCCCTCTCCGGGGGCACCTGAGTTGTGTCATGGAAACCTTCGAGAGCCTTTTTCAGATCAGTCTGAGTCTTATATTCCTATCAAGCACCCACACAAAAACGTGAGTCTATTCAGCTTCCCTCTAATTCGTGGTTTGGTTTGGTGGTTTGGGTGTTAAGTGTGCCAAAAGAACCATTTGGCTTAAACAAATAGTGGGGTTCAAATCCAAAAAACCCACCAATCCAAACCACCAACTACGGGTTGCCTGATCTATGAGACAAAAGGCAATGCCTAAACAAAGCGAATGGATGCAGGGAACCCTGACCCAAGGATCGCACACACCCCAGAATTGGGCCTCAGCGTTCTGCGCGCGCACCAGGCCTCAGACGGCAAACACCCCTGACTCAAGGCCCGGCCGGGCAAAGAAAATCCCAAACTTAAGTTATGGGGGCTGGCGGGGAGGGAGGGGAGGGGAGGGAGCCCAAACAAGCCCTCTATAAGGGCTTAATAAGGGTTTGGGCCCCTCCCCCTCCCCTCCCTCTCCCTCCCCTCCCTCTCCCTCCCCTCCCTCCCCCCATGATTAAGGGGGATGAGTTGGCAACTTGGCATTTAAGAAGTCAGGGACATGTGAACGTTTTTTCTCAAGGAGGATACCTGGAGTCAATTCCACTGGCTGGTCACTGGTGACCATGGCCTTCAATTTGATGAGGCAGCATGACACAAAACATGTCCACTTGTGGTTGGCTACCGTGATGACCGAACATGTGCTGCCATGAGGGTCTCCCCAACTACTATTGGGAAAATCGGATTCCGTGCAAACAATGAGCATTGCCCTCACGCCGGAACCTGGCATAACAAGAATGTTTAGTTGTGGGTAGCAGCTGCGCCACGGTGGTTTTTGAAAGCACCATGGCCGCTTGTCCCCGACCAAGTGCAATACCCCAGGCTGTCAGGGTGGCAAACAGCTATTGCCAAGCATGGAGCCCTGGGCCGACAAACTGGTGGTTCAAATGGGGAAAGCTGGCAAACAAACCTGTCAATTTTGGGGGCAACTCCCCCACAAAGCCAAACCGGCCTTTTGAGTGTTCAAACGGATTCTGCAACAAATGAAAGCCTTCCAAGCTCCCAACCACCAGTTGCCCTGGTCACGAGAATGCGTCATTTTGTTCAGTACACCAGGGTCGACCAGCTATTAAGTTAACCGGGACACATTTTGAAACAAGTATGTCCTTCATCATTTAGGGCGCGGCCTTCCTTGGTAAATTGCTTGGCTCTTTATCCTTTTCACGGTTTGACCTTGAAGCTGCAAATCGTCGCATTCAACATTTGGCCTTCACAAAATGACGCCTTTTTCTTCCTATTTTGGTATGGTCAGGCCTGGCCGTCCTGGCTCTCTGGGAGGGACAAAGGACAAAGTGAACCGATCTCCCAGGATGGTTGGAACCCTGAATGGTTTCTAAGACATGGGTTTGGGATGCTACACAGCTATAATTGCTGAACCAAAACCAGGTCCTCGTTCTTGGACTTTAGTTTTCCATACTTGCAGGGCCGCCGTTGGGGGCCCAAAAGTACTGGGTGCCCTCAACTTGGGGTGCACTTGCTCTGGGCCCTTTGTCGATCTCTCCCCCCCTCCCCCCAAAAAAAAAACAGGAACCACATTGGGGGGATGCATAGTGGCTTACATGCGCTTTTTCGCGCTTTTAGAACCAACAAGGAAATATAAACAATATGGAGCAAATGGAAATTTCCTTCTCACCAAATAACAAACGGAGTTGTCAAGACCCACTTAGCTACCATGTTCTTCCAGACTCCTTAGCTCCCTCTTTTTCAAGCACTAACGGCTCCCTTCCAACCACCTGCTAGCATCTCCCCAGAGCAGTCAGAGGGTCATAGATTCCTATTAAAACCAAGGGACACCTATTCATGACATGAATATTTTCCCTTGGTTTGTCCAACGCGGATTTCTCCATCTTCCAAATCTGCGCTTCATTGAAACGCAGATCTGGAAGGCC